>LQRL01151322.1:0-28620 GCA_001703475.1 Hydroides elegans
GGGTTTTCAAATATTTTTTGGGGTCCTCTAAAAAAATAAAGACGAATTTGGGGTTTTTGGGGTTTTTGGGGTTTTTCGAAGGAGACTTGAAACCCTGAATTTATTTACAAAAAAACATTAAGGTCTAAGTTAAAAAATTATCAACTTAAGAATCATTTCACTATAAAAGTACGTAAAGGTCTTGAATTAAAACAAATAAAATATAATGAGTTACAAACAGTATAATGTACTTTTAATATGACGAAGATTTTAGAAAATTTAGTAAAATATTTTTTTTGTCCCTGTTGTCCTTCATAAAACGTGCTTTATAAAAGAATCAAATAATCAAGTTTATTGATAAAAATACAAAAAGAACAAATATACATGTACAACAAATCAAACATTTATGCATCTAAAATCTTAATATCATTAACTATAGGAATACAGCTCAAAATCACTAACAAACTATTTTTCATTATGGTAAACAAAGTTTTTCATTTAGGGATATTATGAAAAATATCTGGTCCATATTATTCTAATATAGAAGTGATTTATTCAAAAAGTAAAACAAGATATCCCTCGATTAAAATCTTTTTGTAACAGTTTCAAGTTATCTATAAATATTCAAGCGTAAAAAATGTTAAACATATATCTCTACCTGCGAACACATCTTCTGACCAGGGCCCCTCATTGAGCCCAGCATCTGACCACTGCATAAAAGCCATCATAACCCACACACTCTCACACCTATTACACCATGGCACGTTACGATATGACACACTGCTTGTCCCCGTGCTTATGCTTGTGTTTCTTGCCACTCTTCTTTCCCCTCGGCCTTGGCATCCCCTGTTGCATCCCCTGAGCCCCCATACCTCCCTCCGTGTGGGGCGCATGCGGGTTCGTGGGTGAGTTGCCCACATAAGTGAGCCGCGGGCGCCGCTCCAAGTAGTAATCGAACTCGGAGTCACTCGAACTGGAGCACGTGCTGCATCGCTCGCACTCATCGTCGTCGTAATCGGGATCCACTCCGTATTCCCCTTGGTGACCCCCTTGGTTGTATCTCCCATGGCGACCACCGTGATGATGCCGCATGCCGCCGCCGTCGCTGAAGTAGGCGTCGGGATTGCCGTAACTATGGAAACTGGGCGCGCTCGTCGTGTGGCCCAGTTTGTGGCGCGCGCCGCTGGGTGGGCGGGAGATGGGCTGCATCTGGTCGGCGTTGGCGTAGTGGTTGCCATGGGAGTCACCGCGCCGGTCGCCATGGTGATGATGCCTCCGCGGTCGCGCCCCGTCGCTCGCGTATCCGCTTCCGTTGTCATGGCGATGGCGTCGGCGTCCTCCGCCCGAGTCCGACGAGTAACCGGAAGAGCGGTGGTGGCGCGAGGGTTGCCATGACGCGTTCGAGAGTTGCGGCGCGCTCGCGTTGACCGGCATTCCGCGTTTGTAGCCGCCGTCTGAGGAATAGCCGCCGCTGTCACGTGAGCGGCGACCGGAGCGCGAGGGCGGGTAGCCATTGCCGTTATCGACGGGGTACTCGGGTTCGTGGATGGCGTTGTCCTCGAACTGAACAGTCCTGCCTTTCTTTGAACCATTGGACTCGCCGGGTTTTCCCGATTTAAGACTTGAACTCGAGGGTTTGATGCTGTTGATGTTTTGATACTCGTTGTTTTGATTGGCGTCGGTTGTGACGGGCGGCGGGACCCTGTCTTGCTCGAGTGAGGCGTTTCGATTATGCTGCATGTCGTGTTGAGACAGTTCGGGGTTGGAGACATTGAAAGGGCGCTGATAGTTCAAAATGGCGCCATTGACCACCACGTTGCCAGAGCTATACACATTGGGCCCGATATCCGCATTCGTGTTCACAGCGGAGGTATGCGCCGCTTGACTCACGTTCATATTCTGGATGCTGCCGGTTTTGGCAGATAACTTGAAATCATCGGGATACGAGCGCGACATGTCGACGCCACTGTTGTGTACACTGCCTTGCATGCTACTGTTCACGTTGTCTCGCGAGACTCGCACTTCCTCACGTGACCCTTCCTTTGATGATAAGGCGGTGCCCGCTTTGAGCATGTAGTCCGTGGGGCGAATGGCATAATTACTGTTATCCATTGGGGTATTGGAGTCTACTTTATCGTTGGGCGTACTCGTGAAGCCCTTTAATAATTCACCGTCGAGACTGGAATTATTGTAACCGTTTGCTTTGGGAGTGGATACGGATAAGGCAGAAATGGAGGGATCATTGGGTGAGCTCGTGGCGACTCCGGGGCCGCGCGATCCCCTCGATTTGACATGCGCGCCAACGGGTGAGACCATTTGCGGAGTCGTTTCCAAATCCAGTTTATCCACATGCGATTTCGACCCTTGTAGTGGACTGACCATATCTCCACCACCAACCATCTTCTTCGATCCACTCCCGCTGCGACTGCACTCGAGCGAGCAATAGATGGCGCCATGTTTGGGCAGAAACGGCTGGCCGAGCAAACTGACATTACAAGTGTAACACCTGAAACACGTGTCACTCGCGTGCCAGTGCTGGCCCTCGTGCGTCATCTGCCCCGCGTCCACCCCTATGTGTTGCCCGCATGCCTCGCAGTAGTCGGCGTACATGTGTTCGAAGCACGTGCAGCAATAGGGTCGCTGTTCGCGCATGATGTATCTCTGGCCGCCGAGTTGCTTGTCGCACTCGTAGCAGGCGAAGTGCTTCATGTGCCACGAGCGACCCTCGGCCTCGGTGCACTCGTCTGAGAAGATGATCTGTGAGGGAGAGGATAGACTTGGTCAATATAGGATATTGGTTATTGGTAATATAGGATATTAAGAATATGACAAAAGCAATTTGTAGAAAATGCGATGAGGACCAAGGCAAAAAAAACCTCGACCTTAATGCACCCGTCTGAGAAGATTACTTGTGGACAGCAGGAAAGAGGGGTTTAACGTCTTGAGTGTTCATTAATGGTATGAATAGTAAGGGTGAGAAATGATTTGATTACTTTCATAATTATGAAAGAGAAATGGGTCATGTGATTTTACACAAAGATTCATTCTTCTTACATATATCACTTATGTCACAAGTTATTGATATAATATCATTATCACCCTAGAAAATTAGTCTTACCATGATTAACATAATAATTTAAACGCTTAAAATACAACATCGGTTATATTAAGATGTCAAAATAAATTTTAATAGCATTTCGTATTCCTACGTGGGAAGACATAGTCAAATTATTAGAAAAAATAAATAAAATTATTATCCTTAGATTTAAGGGGGTCACGAAATAAAGTAATTATAATATTTTGGTGCAGCAAATTTATAATTTAAGCGAAAACATGTATTTTAGGACACCTACACTTTTTTTGTAATGAATTTATTGAAAAGATTAACTACCTGTATATCTAACATGGACTAAAAACCAATTAATTTATTCATTTCCTCTTTGATTGACACCACGGAGCACATATAAGTAGCTTCAATTTAAATTAAGAATGTTTCTAAAGTTTGCATCTTTCTTACAATTAAATTAAACTTTTATTCTACATTTCCCTTCAAAAATCTCATATGCCATCTATGCGTATATTGAACTTAACTTGTATTTTTGGAAAAAGGTACAGAGATACAAGGTCAGACAAATGCGCATAGTTTAAACCAACATTGCAAGAGTATACAATATAACAATATTTTGTTAGTACAAAATAATCAAAAGGCGAATAAATCAGTCCAAGTGAACAACTTGAGACCGATCTCTTTCGCAACCTTTGTTCTCCGTAAAGTGCAAGTACAGGATGCGTGAGAGAGCGTACACAAAGTGCACAATTAAACAGGACGCGAACTGTCACAGAATTCTACTATTTTAGGATTTTATGAATTAAAATAATTTTGTTAAGTTCTCAATAGCTCACCACTGTACCATTTAGTCTATCTATCTTCAATCTTAATAAAACAAGACCCAATTCTTTCAACAACAAAAAATATTTCAAAACCTTGAAGAATCATTAAAAATATTCTTCTTAAAATTTTACGAAATGAAGAAGGATATGATTTTCTTCGAAAAGTCAGATTTTGAATCTAGGAAACGCTTATCTATTCATAAATCTACGTTAATGTGATTTTTTCTTCAAGAATAGTTCCAGCCCATCTTGATTTGAGCGTCTCCGGGTGGTAGCTTTTAACACCAAAAAACCCTATCTTTACTACACATTTCCCTACTTGTCTATACCAACCTCATCACAAGCGGCACATCGTGGCTTGAGCGTCTCCGCGTGGTGTCTTCCACAATACACCTGTCCATCTTTATAGAAGTAAATGAGATCGACGAGCAGCTCCTTGCATGAGGCGCACACGAAGCAAGCCGGGTGCCAGCAGACGCCGGTGCCCGCGCGGAGAGCGTACACCGCCATGTCGCCCTCGTGGATGGCTTCATTGCACTGATAAGGGGAAACAAAACAAAAGGGAAAAATTAGTTGGTGACAAAGATAATGTATATCGATATATGCATTATACGATAAATGGTCTTATTAATGTTGACTTCAACGGGAAAGAGGTCATCGGTGAGCTGGCCTTTCTATAGTGACCATTATCATGGGGAACATAGCCATTGCACGGGAATCGGGAGTGGACATTGCAAGAAAGACATGTTATCGAGACTTAGCTCAACAATTTGTATTCAGTTGTGCGTTTACCGGTTTAAAATATTTGTTTCATAAAATCACAACATTTTGTCAAATAATAAGCTGCAAAAGCTCATCTTTCTTTGCATGGTATGTTCAAAAACATAAATAATTGTTTAAGATCGGCAAGAGTATGTTTGCTTATCGTACCAGTAAAACCATACTAATGTCATCGATGGATTAATGACATAATCCTGGCTTTAAAATCTGACGAGGTTTTATTTAACACATATCCATAAAAAGGTTTTTATTTGCTCATGTATTTTGTCAAAACACCAAGATTATGTTGTTTTTGTTCAAACAATACCGCAATTAATCTGTTTCACAACGCTGATTATCATAAAGTAACTCACTGAAGCTCCGATTACCGGATAGTTTTATAGCCTACATTTTATGACACCTGATATAATGTCCTACGCGGGAGATTATTCAATATTGCAAATAATATCCAATCTGCAATGTATAAACGATCAGGTTATACTTCTTCGTGTGAAGTAATATCAAACTATTTACACTTCTATGTACGGAAATTTATTTTAACGTTAGGTTAAAACTTTGCTCAAAATCGAACAACACACAAAGTATAACATGTTCGATTTCAGCTAGCATAATCATACCACCCTCCCACCAAAGTATAAACAGCCCTACTTCCCCATAAACCCAAACGCTTTAACCCTTTATACCTGGTGACATGTGACTGGCGCCCCGTGCATGGGCGCGGGTAGGCATCGGACACTCCCCCGACCCAGCGCCTCTCGCTTTCGTCGCTGGCTGAAGTGACGCAACTCCTTCTTTTCCTCGTCAGATAGACCTGAGGGAACAACAAAACAAATGAGTTAGTATTTTAAGGATAAGAAAAAAAGGCCTGACCAAAGATACATTCACCACCGCAAAATTAAGACTTTTTATTCAAAATCAGGTTGTTGCTAGAGTCTATTTAAAATGTTGAGCGAACTACAAAAAAAAAAAAAGAGAAATAGCTTCATATTTACTCAGTCTGTTTAATATGCATGTTATGCATACTAACCAGTTAATAGATACTTGATATACATATGTTTAGATAAAACACAGAATGAAAAGTTTACCAAAGTCTCTAACCATAAAAGCCATATAAACACAAATTTTTAGGGCATTTACATTCTATTAATGTGCAACATATGAAAAGGGAATTTACATGAAACCAATCGAATTGTGTCTTTAACATATTGAGAATGCGAATATCACGCAAAGACATGACGTTAGGGAACTTCAACATAAAACACAGGAAACAGTTTCAAAGCAGACAAACGATCCTCTTATTATCGAAAAGAAACAAATCCACACTTCATCCAAAAGGTCATCGCTTGACATATATCTGAAGCAGCTATTCTCGGTGTTTTTGTGAAATCAGTAAGCAAATGCACAATGGCAGATTGTTGAATTTAAGTTGTTCTCTCAATATTGAGACTATCGACTTCAAGCAAGAGTCACACGCAAAGGTAAAATTCATTTTCAAACTGCGCTCCGTTATGACGAACAACTTAGACGCGTGACAAAAAGCTACAGTCATCAAGTTTAACATAACAACGTAGACATCAACACTGAGAAAAGACTTATTATTTCTCTGAATACCCTACACTTTCGGAGTGAATACACATAGAAGGATCGCTCTTCCTCGTAACAAAGAAATAATTATTTTGATATCACGAAGATATATAAGTTTGTACCCAGCCCTGTTCATTTATGTACGAGGCCAGGTTATTGACAGGATTCGAAACTATTCTAATATGTTGGGAATTACACACAAAATGATGTCCACTAATCTAAATGAATAGTTTTGCGAACACTGGCATCCAGGATATCAGCTATTCCGCGATAACAAGTTCATTGGATAATCCTCTGTGCGTAAATCTCAAAATATTTCATTTTTAGTCCATATAACTAACAGGAGTATCCTGCCTTTAAATTCAAACCCTGATTAAAGATATGCTTCAAAGAAACATGCAATTCCCTTCCAAAACATATTCTTAATTATACAGCTATAAAACATCAAAAGCACAATTTCTGGGCTAAATTGGTATATGATGTTGATTTCGTCACATAAATTTGACAATTTTCTTACATATGCTTATTTGATTGCATTATTATGGGAGGTTAATTAGCAATTATACACATGTAACACTATAAAATAGTTTCATTTAATCAGAAAATAGTGTGCTTGTTATTTCTACATGAACATACATCGTGCAATGGATTCCCTAACAAAATAGAATATCCCGATAGGCTGACATACATTTTTACTGCATTCTGAAACGTTTCCTTGTGTAATAACCAGTAAATGAATACATGCCAAGGGTATAGGAACATGTAGGATTTGATAGCGCCAATATTTACATGTATGTTCTGGAAGACTGCTTATCAATTAATATTTTGCGCCTTTTACATTTAATACTAGTTGTTGTAACCTCATTATTCAAATGATGTGGAAAATTAAGGATAAGATGTCAAATTGCGCATGCAAAGCTTTCAATCTAGAGGCCCCGATTAGAAAAAGAAATGATGAAATTCTAATAAACCAGGGCTTTCAAAATGCGAAATCGCGTCAGAATACTTTTTAAAAATCTAAATTGCTTTATCGAAGTGCCTTACCATTGCAGAATCTGACTTCGTTGTCATGGGGCGGCAGTTGCTGTAGCAACTGTTTGATTCGATACTTCTCTCCCATACTGTTGACGTAGGGCACCTTGTCGTCCGGCAGCGCCGCCATGTACTGGTGCACCTGATGGAAAGAGGGAAATGAAATGAAATGAAAAGTTATAAATCATATTTTGGTAAGGTAATAAATGTTATCACGTGAACGGTGCTCTTTGAGCTTATACACTAGACCTCGTCGTCGCATCTTTGCCGTAACGAGGGCGAAGCAGCGGAATTAATGACGAAAAAATATTTTATGATATACTCAAGATTCAATAAACAATTGTCTAGCCTATTCAAATGCAGCTACGCCAATATTCAATATCATCTTAGCATTTGATCGTCCGGCATCCTTAAAAAAATGGGAATATTTGAAGGATGTATATATTGAAGGAGTTCTATATAACCATGCATTTTATATGTGGGCTATCTACGGGTATGGACTATATATCAGAACTCTTGAAATCCAATTTCGCTAAAATACCAAGTCCATTTGCAAGAACCTGGAGTGTTGTCAGTAAGAGAGCTGGGGAAAAAGACCAAAAGATTATTTTCGAACATGAAAGTACAAACCTATAAATTCATAGATATGTATCTTTACAAATTCCTATTTTAACACCCCCAATTAGTCGATAATTTACCAACTGACACTTAAATACCAGTGTTCCAAAGACATCCCTCGAATACTATAAGGGCTAGGTTTAGGGTTCGCATACTTTGTTCCACTTTTGGCGCCAGCTCCGAAGATAAATCACTCATTTCATGTGATTAGACGTATCAAAATAATACGATGTTGTCTCGGGTCAAAACACATGTATTATTCCCATTCAGTTATAATTCCTACTTTTTTCAACTTATCGTTTACGCCAAATTGAAAACATTGAAAATTCTCTTAACTAGATAGCACTTAACTTTTGACAAATATGAAATGCAAAGTGTTGATTTGACTTTAACTACATGTTAACCCCGAATGTGATGTTTTATGGCGCGTGGTTGTCGCTTGAAGAGAGTAAATTATGAGCCATATGATATGTCGCCCTCACTCGATAAAGGACTCTGGCATGTTCAAGGTAGTTTCATGTCTTTTCTTTTGTCATTGCTTTGATCTAAATAAAGATTACATCTATTTTCGAAAGCAATTAAAGAGGGCCCCTTGCGCACATGGTTTATAAATTAGCTCAATTAAAACTTTATTTTCAAGTTAAACACTTTTCAGAATCTGAACATGGAAAGTGGAGTGGCCGTGACTACGTAAACTTTGCGGCCAGCCGCATAGAAATTAGGGGTTTCGAGACCCACGACTATTTGATGACTATTCGAACCCCTTAAAAGAAGTTTGCGTAATGAAGCACAGGGCATCTCACCCTAACATAATGGGCGCTGGTTATTTTAAACCAAGAGCCACAATAGGAGCGACTTAAGCATCACTGCTTGATGACAGCGAAAATTACTTCGAGATCTTTTAAACATTTCTTTGATCCTTTTTTATTTTTGTATTCTTGCTTCCGGTGTTGGGAGGACCCTCAATGAATAGCACTAATTTTATTCATTTTATTTTATGTTTTAAAAGTATTAATGCGTTAATCGCTGTGTTTTCGAAATCGTGTCCTATGGGACAAACGTCGGGGGCCAGAAACGGGTTGCAAATATATTTTTGTTGGAATATACATTACATAGTCATCAGGGATCATTTAACTTGTGTTAACTGTCCTTAAATACTGATGGAATTTGCATTATATCTGGCTGATCAGACATCTGATTTGCATATGAAATGAGTGTATTTGCTAACAATTAAGAACAGTGACTGATTTAATAATGCAATTTCAGGTTTATTCATTGACATAATTTCAATTTCCATAATCTTGTGAATGATTTCCTTTCCAAACTAAAGCTTGTCAAAATATGCGGGTAGCTGCATGTAGACCGAACTTAACCGAGGTGGCTGAACTTTGCTGAGATGCTTTCTTAATCATTGTTAATCAACGGAACATTTACTTTGCGTGCGACCGAATGTTTTATAAAAACAATTTTAAATTTTATATGTGGACACGCAAAGGCGACAATAGGCTTTCATCATTAGACATCCAAATCAGTGAAATAGCAGCCTCGAAATCCGAAGCGGAGCTCGCAGGCATCCGGGCTTATGATGCGGCCATAATTGTTTAATGTATAATCTTAAAGGCAATTTCATTATTGTTACATGCGATATTCGAAAATATTTTGAATTAAAAAGTGACAGCTATACATGATAGTCTTCTCTTGTGAAACCCAAACCCAAGTACAGCATTAATGGTAAACAATTAAATAAAATACGTTGCATAATTGCTTATTTTTCAAGGTATGTCGATTTAGGTTAAGGGATGAACTTCGTATCAAGTTGAAGTATATAGGTAAAGTAGAATTTATTTTGTCTTTTTCATCTATTAAAAAGAAACATGTTGAAATGGAGGAGAAAAATAATTACGCATACCAATCTCTAGTTTTGCAAAACAATTTGAAGGCTTCATATCTTTCAGTTTTAATAATAATTGAGGCGATTCTTACATATTTTCTCTGAAAAGTAAGAGTAACAGACAGAGACATATAAATCAAAACAGTAAGATGATACAACTAATTGTACTACTTGGTCTTTAACCTTGTAACCGATATCGGTTGCGATATTTCCCCTTGATAAATTATGTGGCATTTGACTTTTTCCCCAAAAATAACAAATATGGCCAACCAATACCTAGGGTGCAGGCACGCATGCCTACATACATCTCTGCGAAGTCATAAATGTGACACATTTATATAGGTTTCCGTACCATGTAATTAAACGAAATGAAAAATACTCGTAAAAATTGTTTTCAAATGCTGATTTTGTTACCTTTCGCGTCTTACTAGTATCCTCGAAAGACCTTGTTCTCTTGAACTTTAACATAGTGACAATGATCACTTTAGGAGTTCAGAATCAATCTAATATCTTATAGTTTTTATCCGTCGTCCAGTCATCTATTATCCAACTACATGTATTATGATGTCATTTTTAGCACAGGGTTGTAATATTTCTTATCCTTTAAGTGTTTATCAGTATGAAAGCCATTTTTGGAAACTTAATCCGGGAATCTAAATATTCAAGCACACTTTATAAAATTGAAGATCACAATACTAAGCTTTGCTTCCGATCATCTCGTATTCAATGAGACAAATGTGATCAAATTTAAATGTTATAATATCACAAGAATACGTCAATTGCTTATTGAAGCTAGTATAAAGCCTTTCTTCTAAGTGTGGAACATATCAATCTTCCTCATCAAGCTTTCTTTATCAATTTATTTTTTTTTTATTTATCCTTTTTATCATATGATGAGAAACCATTAAATTGATTATATGAAATATCCAATTTTAATTATAAAATCCATCTATAAGTAAATATATTTATAATATCCAAGAAGCTTTATTAACAGCTAAGTTTCCTTATGAAATGCCTCCTTAATTTTGTTTTCATCACATTTATCTCTGCACTGAAGATGACACATTTTCAATTTTTCCCCGTCTTGTGTTTCAAAACATATGACTGAGTTGACAGCTCGCAACTTTTGTCAACTAGAGGGAAATTAAGGCAGAGTCATAAGACAGACTGAAGCGCCTCCAAATAGAGGCTATTTGGCTGTTGCCGAAAATAGCACAATCCAGACCCCTCTCCCATCGCGCGGGACATTAATGCAGCATGCCTATCACTGTCTCAATGTGTTTGCATGTGTTTTAGGTCTTCTTATACATGTTATTCTCATAGTTTTTGACGCTTTTATTATCTTTTTTAAATTAATACTTCACAAAGATTTTGAGAAAAGTAATAATAGTATATGAACAAAAATCAGTGTATATTTGATAAGTCGATCCTTTGATAAGTTGCTTTAATGCGTGTAACTGTAGCAATAGAATCTTGCGATAAATTCCAACTCTTTTTCAGCGTTATTCTGAAAGAAATCAAAAGTTTCTTTCTCGATATCAATATCAAATGAAATTATAGAGTCTACATGACTTTGATTCAACTATTGTGTTTGAAACATCTTAAACCTTATATGCCTAGTGGAGATGGTTAACAAAAAAATGCCCAAGCGCAGATAAACTGAAGGAAGCCCCCAAATAAACATGTAACATAATTTAAAGTAATTATATATCATTCTTGCTATTTATTTATTGATGGTTATTACAATTAAATAAACACTTCCAAATAAAATGAGGTCAACCATATATAGAACAGTGATCCTAAAAGGCATATATATATTCAACCGGGCGCGGTTTCAACCATTATGTTTTTTTTTATCGTTAAGCGTTAATCTTAATATTTTAAGGTTTGCCTTAAGCGTTTAACGTTAAGCATCTTAAGCGTTAGGTGAATAAGTTTTACCGGTTACCGTTTTTTATGATGGGTTAGAAAGGTGCGAGACTGCACAATGTCATGTACAAAAATACTGAAAGATTTTGTTCATATAAAAAATAAATAAGAGTGTCTTGTCGTAGCTATGATGTACCTTATTATATGTAAACTCAACACTCATTTCGCGTTCCAGCTCCAGATGTACTTTTTAATTAACCTCATTAGCTCTTGCATAAGGTTTAATCTAGCAGGGGTTATCGTTAGCCGGTTGCATATGCATATTTGCTTTGATATCTAGTGATTTTCATAGATGTTTTTTCCTCAAAAGATGCCATTTTGTCACAAAAGTAGTGATACATTTAAATAACATAATTTGCTTTGATTAACACAATACATGCAAGAAAAAAAGCGGAATCAAAGATACAGGATACGAAAATATGTGCAAGCACAGTGGTAAATGTATGCATAAACAAGGGGCACAAGCACTGCGTTTGTCCCGCTCGATGCTCTCCAGACACGCATGGAGCTATTTTCTGCAACAGCCGAATATCCTCTATTGAAACACCCGCGTTTCACGGGGTAAGTTCAGTGCACGCATAGTCAAGAGGGAAGCACTTATTCTTCCCCCTGAAATCGACAGGGCACCGTGAATCGCTCCCGAAAGTATTTCCCTACGATTTTTAATATATCTTATATATTCTTTATGCAAATATTCATTGCTTTAATCAAAATCAAACACTTGAGATTTTTCAAGTAGGTATTATCTGAATATTCAATAATTTTCTTAAATTCATAATATATCAAGGCTGACACGGCGAATATTACATTGGACCATGTGAACTTAAGCGATTCATAGTTACGTTGTGTATATTGCTAGACTGTTTTACAGTTGAGCATTTATATTAATACCCAAAAGCATTCATCTAAAAAATAGTTGTGTTAAATGTTAAGCAACCTAAGTAACATTATTGTGATGTTCCGAGCAACGTCTCTCCAACTTATACATTGGCATTGAAAAAAAACGAAATTACTGAATCTTTATTGTGAAAGCACCAACGCCTCTTTTCATTTCACATAAAAATGGCAGATGGAATGACTTTAAAGTTTAAAGACATACTATCCAGAAAAATGGCTTGATTACTACATTTCGTAAATATATGATTTAAGCTTGGTGTCATTACAGTAAAAAAAAAAAAATGTTGACCCTTGAGAAACAAACATGGTATATATGCGCAAAATGTAGATCAGCCCTAGACAAAAAATATGTTCAGGAATTCTCATCAAATAATAAATATTGACCAATATCTCGAGAGATGTTTCAGTTACGCCAATTGAGCGTAAAATCGGAGAGTTATGGTAATCGCATAAATTACGCGTAAAAATATCATAATTTAAAGTGCTTGATTAAACTCAAGAGGTGAAGTGTTAATCTCCTCAATACTCAAAATGCTTAATCGGGTTGAAAAATGTACAAACATATTCACAAAGAACTGTATTTGGTCGATGATTTAAAACAACCTTGATATTTATCAGTAAGTAATCAGACCGATCTCTATCAACATTCTGGCGCTTAAAACATTGTTATCTAAGTAATCACTTATCCAATGTTTCCACTGTATGTATATTAGATGTTCAAGAATTGGATTATAAGTGTCGTGTCAACCTGAGAGTAATTAATAAGGTATTTTTCTAATATAATACACTTTATCCGACAACATTGCACGTTGAATGGTTGAACCCCACAATACACACTTACCCTCAATTGTTCAGAAAATTAAGCATCGAAAATATTGAAAATGATTCAAAGGCGTTGTGGAGATAGAAGGTCCTCGTTTACAGCGGCCACAATGTACTCGTAACTTCATATCACAACGAACTAATACAGGGAACAGCGCGCGCATTTATAAACTCAGACTGTCATTATACAAGAGTTCATTATAGGACTGTATCCGCTATATCAAAACATAACCTAAACATAAAGCTTTAACTTTTGCTAACATTTTTTTTAATGAGTGGATGAATGGAAAAAACACAAAGATATACAGTCAATTTATGAACGTTAATTCTTAAAGAAAAATAGGCATGTTTATACCCTTAAAATTAAAAGTAGAATTTTATAAGTCGTCCATACGAAATTATAATGTAGTCATTTTTATGCACTTTATATTAGATTTGAATTGAATTTACACTGAAATGATATCGATTTATTTACAGATTTAACACACAGTCAAAATGAATACACGCAAAACGCAACATCTGAGTACGATTCGCGTACAACAATGTTTCAAAAAGACAAGCATTTTCTTTGCAGCAGATGGCATCCTGATCTCTATCACAAATCCACGTTAGGCTCTTTCCCAAAAGGGCGGAGCACATGGCACGGGATTACAGCGGCGGACGGCAAGAGAGAAAGGTCCGGAACAGACGCGGTTACGGAGTGCATGAGGCGGGCAAAAGAAGGAAGAAACAGGGGTGACACAGTGAGACTACCAATATTACGGTAGATAGCAATGTGCTAAAGCAAGCACATGAAAAGGAAAAATCTCTGTTGAATTGCCTGCAACTAACAACCTCACATATTTTAATAAAATTCAGAAAAAGATAAAATTACACTTGTTAGCAAATTTAACTATTTAGGTGAAGAAAAACACAAATGAACTAAAGCAGGAACATCTTGACACGGGAACAGGCGTCTTGGAAACTGCCAATTAAATCGAGAGCACAACAGTTGATTAACTACATGTGCAATGAAACATTAAACCTTTATGTTGAATTCAAGCTGTTCAGTTGTTGGTTTTTCTGATAAATTCAATATTGAAAATCATTGCATGGTTAAATGTTTGACGCCGACTTAACCGAAATATAAAACGGGTCAGAGTATATCACTGCATTGCAATTAAGATATTAAAAGGAGAAATGTAACTTATATAAGGTATACAATTAACATTACTAAACTTGCCCAACTAATATCCCACTCTTACCCTTATTTGTAAGTTGCCAAGTGTTTCCATTTTGCGATCATGTTTACCTTGGCCTGTATCATTTTATGCGTTTTATCTCAAAAAGGAGTATAATTTTACGCGACCTTTTCTCATAAAATATTTTCGCTCTTCGAGTAGCTTATAAAACAAGTTCAAGATATTTATTATAAGCAATTACCGCACAACAGAAGCTTCGCTAAGCCGCTCTCAAGGCTTTGTTTCGCAGACGCCCAGACCCGAAACGTATGAAATTTAGCACCCTTACAAAAACAGGACCCTTTATATGTTCGCAATTTCATCCACTTGCGATTCAGTTAACATAGCAATGTCTGTCATTTTCACAAAAACACAAACTGAATTTCATGATCAATTAATTGCATTGAGGAGCGAAGAAAAGGGTTTCCTACGTCAGAGTGCTTGTATTCGCTAAGCGGTGTAATAAAAAGGTCTGGCCATTGTTGAATGTCATAATAGGATCCTTTATTTTTCCAATGCGTGACATATTTTCATACTGCAATGAAAACTGCAACATAACTAAGTTTGATACGTTATTGAATGAAAAGCATTCTATATCGTTTCTGATTCAATCTACTAGGTATTGCAATAGAGAAGAATATTACAAAATAGACTGAAATTAAATTTAACACGTTTTTGGCAAATGTATGTGGAAATATGGTTGGTGATAGGGCGTGGAAAGAGTCGTATTGTCGAAAAAGCAGATGTGATGAAATGTGACGACGCAAGCTTTGTCTCTTATGTTTCTACATGTGTCAACAACCCCTCGTTTGTTATGAAAATCATATTGTAATACGAATAATTTAAATGTCCTACTACAACAATCTTGAGTTTGTGGTATTTAATAAAACGGTTGTAATATTGCTATGTATTTTGGCGATCGAAATACGTTTATATTTTTAAGATTAACGCACAGGACTTGGAAGAGTCGGAACAAAACGTCGGTTCTCATAATTCTGTTCCCCATACCACCATCACTAAATCGTCGCGACAGCTACACGTTTAGTCTGTCCAAAGATATGTCAACTACAAATTGCGACATTTCCGCGTCTGGCAGCAACTCCATGCGAACAACCACCCCATCCCCCGTCAGACATAGCCTCTGCCATGGCCCACAAACAGACAAAGGCGTTTCATTTGCAATAGAAATGGATATAATCCCCGACAAATTGACAAGAAAGCTAAATCCGCCAGACATACACCTGTTTCCAGCCCGCTCTGGGATCCGCCCCCGTCAAAATGGTTGTTGTTTGGAGCGGATGTGCGCCTTGTAGAAAGAAACCCTATGTCCGTTTGGCGCTTGGTTTTGATCGACAGAAACGAAAAAAAAATGAACTCGGTTTGCAAACATGGTTCTAAAAATAAGAATAAGGGAAAAAGTGTTATTTTGAAAATAATAACCCCGGGATAGAGACGTTATTAAAGTGCGTGTACTAATTGAGGAAACGAGATGTGATGGTTCGGAAAACAATCTCAGTGGTAGACCTTCCGATATCAATGCAAAATGCAAAAAGCCAGACTTTACTTTCGATCTATGAGTCGTTTTTTGATCATATTCTTATAACTTTCAAAAGCACCAAACATATCATACCGCGTCAAAAATGTAAGAAGGAGAACACGAAAGTTGGGCAATTTTAAAATTGTTTTGATCTATG
Organism: Hydroides elegans; assembly: GCA_001703475.1. Lineage (NCBI taxonomy): Eukaryota > Metazoa > Annelida > Polychaeta > Sabellida > Serpulidae > Hydroides > Hydroides elegans. Next base: position 16,338 of record LQRL01151322.1, read on the forward strand.
AGCAAGGGTCGAAGACATACATGTATATGATAAATTTACTATTTAAGTTGGTTGTATAGCCTTGCCCTAGAAAGAAATACAAGAAATTCCTTCATGGCACCAACCGCTCACACTGAACCCCGCGCTCCCTCAATCCACACGAGAGCCCGACGCGTTAGCTCATTTTTGCTCTCCTCTTTGCCCTCAGGGCCTTATCGCAAAGGTTAGCGCCGACTGACTGACCTTTCACACTCGGCTTGCACTGTGGCCACTCGGGCACACACAGCCAGATGCGAGGGATGCATACGAAATGCGAACGCGGCCGCTTTGAGTTTACGCGCCATTAGTCAAGTCAGCGTTTGTGTGCCTTTTTAGTGAATTATTCGATACTGGGTAAACACACCCCGGGGAGATCAAAGGGGGAATGGGTAGGGGCGCCGAAGGGGAGAGTGAAGGGGAAGTGCTTGATGGAATAAGTAGTTTGGATTCTGTTATGGAAATCAATGCTTCCGTGTAGTTTTGCATTTTTAAATACATTAATAAGCATTCATTGATAAAAACAGAGGTGAAGTGCAATCTCATCGCAAAACAAAAATGTTCTGCATAAAGGCCATACAGCTATAATGCTTTTCTAAGCACTATCGGGGACAAGAAAACGATAAAACGATAAAGAGAGAGTCCTCTTTATGTCAAATAATAACGAAAACACGCATTGCGCATGTGCGCGTTGCATGCACTCATCGCCCTCGCGAAAGTCCTACCAAGGGATCCATGAAAAAGAAATAAAGCTTTCACATGCATCCTTTTAAGGCTTTTAGTTTTGGTCATTCATCGACCATTGTCATCATTGTCACTAACATTTAAACGGAGTGGCGCGCTAAAATAGTGCGACCATTTGCTTTGTCATGAACAGTACTGGTCTCTGAAAAAGCCGATCAATCACCATGTTGAGAAAAATCGGACGAGAAAGTGAAACGTTGCTAACAAAGTTAATTCAAATCGCTATATCCGCACAAAAATTATCCTCAGGCTCTTTTTCTGTAGCGGTCAAATATCATCGGTCTTTTTTAAAGCAATATTATGGTTATAATAGTTTCAAGGCGAGCGTATTTTGAGGGTTATGTGGTGTTCATACTAACTTACCATACCTTTACAACTACATGACCGCGCTTATTCTCATATGGTCATTCTATAATAGCTTGGTTTTGGCCTATCACTACGATAGCGACTTCATCTCATGGCAATTTAACGCTTTAGCAGCTGCCAAGGCCAAACATATATCATATCAAGACCCCAAATTACAATCAACATACGCTTGTTTGTGATTCCATGCATCAGCGATTCCTTCGCAAATGAACGTCACGTCACATAGATACCCCGAAATCTACACGAAGGGCTCCCTCCAAAAATGAGCGAGCCGAGCTGGTGACAAACGAGCTTGGAGCAATTTGCAGGACCAACACCGTCCCCTCCCAGGCGGCCACTCGCTACATGCTCGGAATGCTGATTCCGACGGAGCACTCGGTCACCCAGGCTGGGGAGGTGGGGAGGGAGCGGATTAATTCCTCCCGTCACTTCTATTTGAGGGCTGAGTGGGTCTAGCTAAATGAACAATCTCCGCCGTTGTTGCAAAGACACCATTAACTCGTTCGGCTGCCGTGAATCATCCCGATTCCTTTCGGGACCAACTCATTTCTCGTTGTCGACAAATCTCGCAATGCCAAATGTCGAGCTCATTTCTCCGCTAAACAGCAAAAACTGCGCGACCATTTTGACATGATTAGTGTCCATTGCAGAGTTTTTGAAGTAATTAGGCGGCCATGCTGTGTGGGGAATCGGTCAATTTCAATCCCGAGGGACCCAGCTCGTCAGAAGAGGCATCGATTAAGGAAGAAATCAAGAGCATGCGAATGACAAAACGGATGATCTCTGTGTCTCGGAATGTATTTCATTGTGACAATAACTGTCGCGCGAAGTATCACTTTGGGTCCGCTCACGGGGGACACCAACCCCTCTCTTTGGTCATATTGCTATGACAACTTGGCACTCGCGGAGATTGAAAGGCATTGGAAACAGACTGTTCGCGGTAATGATCCCACTCCGTCTGAAGATGCTCATTTCACGCAAAGTGTTAGCACTCACCCTTCATAATCCTAATACGGGCAAATGGCAAATTTACCGCACGAGGTTCGGGGTTAACATTGTTTCATCACCATAAACACTTTGCGAAATTGTTTTTCGGGGGTGGTCTGGCTTTTGCGACGACGGCAGTAAATAACACTTGAGATTTCCAGTCTGTGAGCTTAATTGCTGAAGATTTGAATGGCAAAGTCACGGAATTAAATCAGCAAAGGCAAAACAAGGAAAAAGAAAATAACTTAAATATTTGAGTTTGTAAGTTGGGCGTGTTTCCTTTAAAGGTTGAAGTTAAATATTCTGTTAAGCTATTTTTTTTTCGTTTTAATAAAATTATTGTAAAGATTGTTAAAACTCACAACCGCAGAGGGTAAAATATGATAAATCAGAAACTGGAAAGTGACTCATAATAACGATTATTGTATTTTTTGTAAATGCAAACATTGTTTTCTTCTCCAAGTGTGCCTTAGAATTTTCCACATGGATTTGTCGTCACAAGGTTCGATTTCCAACGAAAGCTGACAAATAAAACTTAGCATTTTTCTTAATCTTGACATCTTCAATTAGACTCCCCTGTCTGTCTCAGCCAAAAACCCGACATTAAAGTAAAGAACTCAGGAACAAATCTATTTGCGTTTTATTAAGTCATCTGTTTTTACGTGACGTTCTGACAGGGGCTCAAATTTAATCAGAACCTTGTCGGCGATAAGAGGAAGAAATATAGGAGGAGTTGATCGGGAAGGCGTAAAAAGGAGATGATTGAGAGACAGAGCAAACGCGGGCCTGTGGCTCAGCCCACTAATCACACTCCGAGGCGGAATCGCTTGATAGCGGAGGAGGCAGATGACCTAGAATCACAGTTTATTTGAGTTTGCCTAAATTGCATATCCGCATACTAGAGAACAAATATTGAATATTTTCAATAATCGACTTGCATTGAGATTTGACAAAACCTTAATATTGGCAGACAACCCGAAAAAAAAATCTGCAATCCTTGATCTTACGAAGATTAATGCAGAAAGAAATCGAGAAATGTCGTCTTTGTTAGCAGCATTAAACACAGTTCCTCGCAGTGAACCGCACACCATATCGCAGAATATTCACGATGCCCTTGGTCTCCTCAGTGATTCCGAAGCTGGATCGGGCCACTTATTAGCCGCCTTTCTCCCAAACACAGGCAGCCGCTCGAAGCCCATTAATTACACTCGTTAACTGTTATCATCTCGGCGGCCAAAGTAAATCCCGTAATGCTGTTGCGTGTTCTCATTAAAACAATACGAGAAAAGCGCGTAAAACCTGTATAAATATGATAAACGATATCAATGCATAAACCATTGCATTCCGCGCAATCAGCCTCCGTGTCTTTAATCTCGTATCGAATGCTAATTCGCGAGAACAAGGTAATCAGCGCGGCAGAGATAGCCACTTAGACAGACGTCCACTTTAAAAGGGAGCCCGTGCTTATATGGTGGGCCTTATCGCGTTTATTGTATGTTTTGGGTTGCTGCGTTCTTGCATAAACTGTGTTTGCAAATATGGAAATACAGTGCGATTTCGGTATTGTTTTGTGATGGATGCCATGTTATTTTAATCAGAATTGGCGGAAAAGCAAGAAAATCAAAAAGAAAGTCAATTGCGCAGGGTTTTGTAGGTATGTGGATGCAAAGAGCACCAACGATGAGCTAACGTGACATTTATTTCATAAATAGAGTCGAATCGAATAGGCACCGAATTCCACTATCCTGCTTGGACTAAAAGAAGAAAAGCCGTTATCGGCAATCATATGCATAAGAATGAACAAGATTTGTAGATTTCCCTTGACACCAGAGTGGAGCCCTGTTGTCGCATAGAGTATCAGGCGATGGCTCCGATGCAAAAACGGACACAAACCGATGATGAGTAAATCGGTCCAAAAAGTATTGCATTTGTCACTGCCCCGAAATATCGCCTAATTAATGCTGATAATTTTCACCGATAACTTCGATCACCTACAACATCACTGTATTCACAGATTTCTCTTGAACCTGAACCTCAAAAAAAAATAGCCACAGAAACATTGATAACAAAATCAATTCAGTAAAAATAACCTAAATTTTCAGACGCAAAAATATGTTTCAATCGGTTAATTAGGATCGACATATCCAGGCCAAATAAGCCGATACCCCGCCCGCAGCCCCCATTCCCTACAGCCCCTTCAGTCGGCCCCGTCACCGCCAGGGATCGATAGGCAAAAATACAGGGCTGTGTGTGTACACAAGACTTGTGGATGGCCGAACAAAAAATCCGAAGCGACAGCCTTATAAATTATGAAGTCAAGTGCTTTTCTTTATGGACTATTGACACTGTTGATTATGATATGACAGTCGATATGTTTTGCAAATCATACTACGAGGCTGCTATGATCAAAGCTTACGTGAATAAACACGACGACTTTCCAGGATTTGCATATTTTATCACATACAGATGTAGTTAAAGGTGCAATTATCTTTCCGTTCCCATTGTTCATCGAGATTAATCTGGATGAATTACTATTTGAAACATCAGCATGTTCCTTCAGCATGTTCATAATATTACTCTATTTTTACCTGGAATCATTTATCATATTGTAGAATCTTTAATGCTGAATAACGTTTTCAAAAGTTTTGTGAATAAAATGACAGTTTATACACGGATCACTCAACGAAAATTAATAAAATGCTCCTAAGTGTGAATACGCCTTTGTTATAAATACTAATTAAAAATTGTTCGCCAAATATTAATAAAGCTCATTGAGCGGAAAACTATCCGCTGACAAAACAAGGCGTCAAAAAGAGACCATTTAATGAATAAATCAGTACAGTTGTGTTGCATAAAGGATAATCAGCGCTAGCACCATGTCATTTTATACCTTTTCATATAATTCATAAGTATGAATGATAACGTATTGGTAGCAACTAAATTCAATTTGCAAACAAATCGAGCAGCAGCGCGAATAAGTCGATATAAGGGTATTTATCAACAAAAATCTGAATGTCGTTTTTATCAATAAATGAATAAAACATTTACCGGTTACATTCCACATCCCCTTACGGTTAAGTTAACTAAAATACGCGTTATAAAAAAGCTAATGAGCAAAATATGCCGTGATACAAATGAGCTTGATACACTTGCTAAATTAACGGACAGACAACATTATGAAATTCGACAATCTGTTGGCACCAAAAACTCCAAAGTTGATTGCTTTACCTAATTTCCTGGCAATCAACTTTTGAGGAAAAACATTCTCGGAAGTTTCTTTGCGAAAACTGCTTCCGAGCCAGAACATACTCGATTGCACTTCATTATATGTGAAGCAAATGTTTTGTCAATGGATGGAGGTTTTGCTCAATCTGGAAGTTGTGTGTAATCAAGCAAGACTGATAATAAATCTTTCCATCTAACAGTTATGATTTTTTGTTCCAAACCAACGAGGTTTGATGGATTATGTATAGTCTACTTCTTGAGCTGTATATGTGGGAATTCAAGACCTTTCAGTGGAATTTCTCTCACACCTTTGATTGTTACATCTTTGATTTTTTTTTACAAATATAACCTGCAGTATAAACAAAGTGTTTTTGCAAACATACTTGCTAATAATAACAACCTCATTTCCTCTCTGCTCAAATACATGAGATCAGCGTTTGACTTACATAAATAAATGTGTAAATCTTAAATTCGTCTTCAATCTAACTTTAACCTATTATATTTAGCCTTAATCATCTATTTTCAAAAACAAACACGATATTCCAAACTATTTTAAAAGAAAACAAATTCAAAATTCTTCTTACCTGTCCCGGCGTCAACCCATGCGGCAACCAAGCATACTCCTCGAGCGCACAGCCACTGTCATCATCCGACGCCGGGCGCCCTCCCCCCGTACTCGTCCCCCCTCCCCCTCCGGCCCGCCCTTCCTGCAACGGAGGCGGCGGGGGTGGCGGCATCAACTGGTTCATCTTCTTCCTTCGCTGGTGTTCGTTCTCCCTAAGCAGAGTGGTGGCGCTCTCTGGCGGAGGCTCCCTTCGGCATCGCCCGCAGCGCCTGCACGTCTGTCTGAAGAAGTACGAGTAATCGAACATGTGATACAGGCTACTCATCGCGAGCCGCGACTAGTCAAGGTCAGGGCACTTGGCGAGTTATCTATTTTTTGTGAGGGCGATACGGGTGGTGCCTTATCTTTGTTGGTGTATCCCCTTGTTTATCAAGCTACTGGTTGCTATACATTAGTTGTGAACTAGCATGACTCACAAAAAATATGTATCCTAAAATAAATATTATATCCCAATTAAACGAGGCTATTCTCGTGCACTCAGCGATAAGACAAGCATCTTACGCGGTTATTTTTAAATATAACGATCATCAAACATATCCCATCTGTGCTCGATATGTTTCACAAGTACGACAAAAAGCGCCGAGACGGTTCGAAAAACATCGCACATCATTGACGTATCAAGCGCCACTTTCTACTCACACATATCCCATTGTTTTATATTATTGTCGTTGCGAACTTCTTAAGTTTTATTCTAACGAGAGATAAGCAATAAGCTTTGCGAACTGACATCGCCCTGTTGACACACACTTGATTCCGCGGCATCGAGGAGGCGAGCGGCCCGAGCACTCGATTCTTGACAAGCCCTATGTTTTTATTTCATATTGTTTTCAACAGAAATTATACCCAAAAAGCACCCAAAAAGAGGTGCTCTTTGGAAATAAAAGCTTTAGCATTTGTCATCGCTGTCTCAGATATACATTTTTTCCGATGCCTCAAGCACCCCCTTCCCCTTCAACTGTCTTGCTCTTACTCAGCCCAACGCGACTTGCTGTCTCCGACTCTAATCCGACCCTCTTTGGATGTGCTCGCGCTTATTAGATCATAATTATAGCCATGATATATTGTTCCATGCCGCCTGTCAATGCTAAAGCCTCGTATAGCAAAGCATCGACGCAAGAGCAATATATGTTTTCTCGCAAAACACTATATCATCAATTGGGAAACAAATTCAATTTAAAGCCATAGCACTCAACAAGCTCGAGTTTTGGGGAGATGTGAATCAATAGCTCTTCGCTTTCTGTTAGCATCATGAGTAACGAAATTCGAGTGAATTAATCTAATAAATCGTGATAGCGTGCAAATAACCTAAAGAATTTCATTAGGGCTCATAATTACGTCCTATTCAATGGGTAAATGATGCAGTTTATACCTACATTAAATCAAATGGATATATCCAGCGCTTTGCTTCTTGGTCCTTATTTTCCAGTTTTCAATTGTAATTTTAAAACAATTTAACTTTATCCAGAATTTGTATCACTTTTTAAAAACTAAATATATATATTTTTACCAAATAATATTATTTTCTTCAATGGTAAAAATCTCAAAATTGTTGTAAATAATCATTACATCTTCCTTTGAAAACTGTCTATGGTAAATCATCTTTGGCTTTCAGTTATCATACTGATACGAGATAATTATACGGGCATAACATAGATGCGCATCATACACATGTCATACCAGTATCATTAGTTTTGCGTGGTTGCTTATTAAAAGTTTGCCAAGCAAAACGTATCAGATACCGTGCATATTTCAATATTAAACGTGTATACATCTATGCAAAATACTAAATGTATGCCCGTATATTAACTCACTGCAATCTTGCAATTAGAAAATATTGACACATGTTCTCCTACAATAACAAGCCGTTCCCTTTCATCCGTCTCGGACAGACATAGGCCTATACTCTATATCTGGAGGCAGACTCCGCAAATATTTTGGCAGCTCTGCTAATACCGTAATTTTATTTCGCAAACAGTAATGCGTTCCAGTGATTTTTCCTTCTGGTGGGCTTTCAACGTTTCATTACTTTGCTGGTTTTGCCCATTTCCACAAATATCAAAGGATCTACATGTATTTGTATGTGTATTTTAAACATATTTGTATATCATGTATAGGTTTTATTTTATTCCCACGATTTAAATGTGAAATTACTTTATCTTAAAAGTTGGTGGCTTAAGACTTTTTTCATCAGTATTTTATAAAATTGTGCGTTTATGTACAGCATTCCTTATTTTTACTTGAGTAAAGATATGTTTATGAAAGTTGAACCCACAAAGGGGCTTCTTCGCTCTGCATAACCGAGGCCGCTAGAACCAACGGGAGAAAGAGCGACGACGGGGATCCGAGGCGGTATCAAGAGGCACGGGGCCATTAAAGCCAAGCAGTTGTTGGCAAACGAGCCACAGGCGCTGCTTGCTGGCGGAGGAGGCGATCTGTATCAACACCGCCATTGCTCGCGATCTTTAATCATTTCTTTTTACTAACTTTACCGTCGTTTTTTATATGCATTCATTTGCTCAATCAGCTCAATCGACGCCTTTAATTATGAGAGCGATGCGTTCCGCTCCGTTGCGTCTGTTGCTGTTTACTATGTTTAAAGGTGAGTATAAACTCTAGGAGTTGAGCAGGAGTGTTTACCATTCTTCAGCGGACCACTTATCAAACACAACAAAGCAACAATCCATCACTTGTCCTCAACTTACTCTATTCTTACGCTTAGGTATTTTTCACGAATACGTTTGGCTAAAATAACTAAGTCAATGTTAAAATAGAATTGCAGTTTTACATGCTTACTAATTAACGTTTGCTATATAAGGCAATGACTTGCATGCATAACATAATCTGCTTGTTCAATCACTATGTATTTTCACATCAAACCAGAAGCTTGAGCAATACAACATCACAGGAATCCCATGTTGATTAAATAATCCTACGACTATAAGGTTACAAACATAACCCACTTGTCAAAACCTAGTTATGATTTCTTCCAGCTGTAGTAATAATTTTGTCCAGAAGCAATGTTGGCGTATGTTGCACAACAATCTCCTTTAGGCAACAAGGAAGTATTTGTGAAACACGAACAGGCCCCAACCGCCCCCAAACTCGAAGGGGTATGGGTTTTTGTAGATTAAAAATATATTTTCTATGAAAACCGCTATTTTTGGCCAATTTGACAACTTCTGGTCGGGTGTTTTTGACCGAAATGGTCAAAAGGCACATCTACGGACCAAGACCTTTCATTTGAGCATATAACCTAGTCTCTATGACCTTCCGTTTAAAAGTTCTAGCCCGTACAAGCTCAAGTCTTGAAAAAACCGCTATTTTGGGCTATTTTGGCCAATTTGACCACTTCCGGTAGGGTGTTTTTGAGCGAGATGGTCAAAAGGCACATCTACGGACCAAGACCTTTCATTTGAGCCTATAACCAAGTCTCTATGACCTTCCGTTCAAAAGTTCTAGCCCGTACAAACTCAAGTCTTGAAAACCGCTATTTATAGCTATTTTGGCCAATTTGACAACTTCTGGTCGGGTGTTTTTGACCGAAATGGTCAAAGGCACATCTACGGACCAAGACCTTTCATTTGAGCCTATAACCAAGTCTCTATGACCTTCCGTTCAAATGTTCTAGCCCGTACAAACTAAAGTCTTGAAAAACCGCTATTTTGGGCTATTTTGGCCAATTTGACCACTTCCGGTAGGGTGTTTTTGACCGAGATGGTCGAAAGGCACATCTGCGGACCAAGACCTTTCATTTGAGCCTATAACCAAGTCTCTATGACCTTCCGTTCAAAAGTTTTAGCCCGTACAAACTCAAGTCTTGAAAAACCGCTATTTTGGGCTATTTTGGCCAATTTGACCACTTCCGGTAGGGTGTTTTTGACCGAAATGGTCAAAAGGCACATCTACGGACCAAGACCTTTCCATTTGAGCCTTAACCAAGTCTCTATGACCTTCCGTTCAAAAGTTCTAGCCCGTACAAGCTCAAGCTTGAAAAACCGCTATTTTGGGCTATTTTGGCCAATTTGACCACTTCCGGTATGGTGTTTTTGACCGAGATGGTCAAAAGGCACATCTACGGACCAAGACCTTTCATTTGAGCCTATAACCAAGTCTCTATGACCTTCCGTTCAAAAGTTCTAGCCCGTACAAGAAAGCGATGACAGACAGACAGACAGACAGACAGACAGACGGACGGACGGACGGACAGACGGACGGACACCCCAACTCTATAGGCCCCCAACTTTTGGGTTGGGGCCTAACAATAAGCAAAGCAAGCAACTTAAGAAATATCGATTTAACCGTGAATGTTATTTCGTTGTATCAAAATCAATATGATTAAAAATACACAAAAAAAGTAATGAGCAATAATTCATATTGGTAACATGTAATCAGGGGACTGCTAGAGGGTATAATGTTGAGGTGTGATGTTGAGGGTTTTTTTTTTATGGGGGGGGGGCGGATATTTGCCAAATTTCTATGGATGATAGGTTCAAATACCATCAAGTGGAAAAGCATAATTGATGTGGGTTCAACCTTAATTAATCGTGTGTTTTTTATGAGATATGTTAGCAAGTTCAGAGTATCAGGTCTATATCTATTAATTTAACATTAACTTCAATTTCAAGACATCAAGAACACCCGAACTTTCGGCTCCAATCCAATATATTGGTGCCTTTTTTAACATAGAGGGTTTTATTGAATATCATTAATAATTTGATTGCAGTTAAGAATCTTCTCATTTAAACAATATATTATTTGTGAAAACATGAGAAAGCCCGCGGGCCAAAATGCCTCCTAATTAACGGTGAGATGGGAACAGTCTTTCCTGTGGGTTTTCAGCCATTATCACCCATCGCTCGGAATCAGGCTCTTTTTTACTAAATCTGGTCAAAACTATCAAAGGTTTTTCTTCACATATAGTCTTTTCATTTAACCGTTACTCTATTGGTATACATTTAACAGTTCTAGTATGCATATTAAAACGATAACAGGCTTAAATTCTGTTACAAGTACTCGTTAGTCATAAGGGAGCCTATGCGCAAATGAGACGCTATATACAAATGAGACAAATCATTGTTAATATCATTGGTCGTGTTTCTTTATTGTCAGCCAAGTAATTCAAGTCAGCCAAGTAAGCCAAAACGTCAGCCAGGAAAAAAAAGAGATTAAAGAAACATATCGTGGCTGAAGTGCCTTAATTTTTAGGTCAAGGTCGGGCCGAATATAATTCGAAGCATTTTGAACAAAATCCGACGCAAACAATTATAAAATTGGTTGAACTGTATATAATTTGGATAAATATAGCAATCAAAAAGTCATATTTAAACTTTAAAATATATGTTTAACAAAAAATAAACAAAACGTTAAATCAAAACATTGCGTCACGTGACAAATTTCAGCGAGATAAGCCAGCTTCCATCGGCTAACGTTTTGGCTGACTTGGCTTATATATCTGGCTGACAATAAAGAAACGCGTTTTGGCTGACTTGGCTGACAATAAAGAAACACGACCATTATTTAATATAAGAAAGCATTTGAGAAACACATAAGGCCCTGTTCAACAAGTATTCAGTGAACACGAACAGGCCCCAACGCCCCCAAAGTCGTTTTCGAGTATTTCAGAAGTCTCTATGACCTTCCATTCAAAAGTTCTATACCGTACAAGTCTTGAAAAACCGCTATTTTTTTACTATTTTGGCTAATTTTACAACTTCCGATCGGGTGTTTTTGACCGAAATGGCACATCTAAGGACCAATCCCTTTCATTTGAGCCTATAACCAAGCCTCTATGACCTTACGTTCAAAAGATCTAGCGCATACAAGCTCAAGTCTTGAAAAACCGCTATTTTTTTTTTTTTGCTATTTCGGCCAATTTTACAACTTCCGGTCGGGTGTTTTTGACCGAAATTATCAAAAAGCACATCTACGACACAAACCCTTTTATTTGAGCCTATAACCAAGTCTCTATGACCTTCCGTTCAAAAGTTCTAGCCCGTACAAGCTCAAGTCTTAAAAAACCGATATTGTTTTATATTTTGGCCAATTTGACAACTTCCGGTAGGGTGTTTTTGACCGAAATGGTCAAAAGGCTCATCTACGGACTAAGACCTTTCATTTGAGCCTATAACCAAGTCTCTATGACCTTCCATTCAAACGTTCTAGCCCGTACAAGCTCAAGTCTTGAAAAACCACTATATTTGGATATTTTGGCCAATTTGAATACTTCCGGTCGGGTGTTTTGGACCGAAATGGTCAAAAGGCACATCTACGGACCAAGACCTTTCATTTGAGCCTATAACCAAGTCTCTATGACCTTCCGTT
>LQRL01151341.1:2320-12577 GCA_001703475.1 Hydroides elegans
CAAAAAGAATGGCATATCAAAAACATTTTTTAAAAATAGCAACATTTTGGAGAGTATTTTTAAATAATCGCAATAACGAGCTATGATCTGACAGTTAGGCTGTTTATAGTTCAAACATTCATAGTCTCATTTCAAGAACCAAGATATGATTGACAACTAGCATAAATGAAAGAGACAGCTCGAGTATACACATAACTTATATTCGATATACCAATCATTTATTATATTCAACATGAAAAGGCATATGTATATTCATAAATCAGACGGCTTTTTGCAAATACCCTCAAGTACCTCAAAAATATCTGGTGGAATATGAAAATATGTGAATATGTAAATGCAAATATATAAATATCTATCGAATCTAAAATTGTCAGCTCACCTAGCTCACATCTGTCCCCATAGAACATATTAAAGCAATTGCACGTGTACTCTGCATCCAGGTCATTACAAACACCGCCGTTGATGCAAGGATCAGATGCACATTCATCGATTTCTATTGGAATACAACGATTCAATTGCAATAAAAAAAGTATTTTGATCCTAACTATATCATGTAAAATGCCTGATATCTGATTTAGTAATTTTGTATTTGATTTTATGCATGCTCACTACTTGTATTTGATCATAAATGACAATTACTGAATAAATATGCGGAGCACTTTGTGTTCATAAGATGACATTTAAAGTTAACTTTAAAACTAATGGTTAAACTGATCTTATAACATACCCGATTCACACATTTGACCGGTTAACCCAGGAATACATTCGCAATAGAAACTTCCAGGAATATTGACACAAGTCCCTCCATTTATGCAAGGTAGCGTCAGACATTCGTCGATATCTTAAATCATAAAAATGGTTACAAACAATATATATGAATACATTTATTAACAAATAAAAAATTATAAAGTTGACAAATTCAACCAGTGTATGGATGAAATAATGGAAAATGGAAAAAAATAATGGGTAAAACCGAAATGGAATTTGGCATATCTGGTAATTATCACTTGATTTATCAAACAATACATATAATATATTACTGTCATGATCCTGTTGATTACAAAGGGAAAGTACCTGTTTCACAGAGTACTCCACTGAATCCACTACCGCAATCACATTCGTAGGCATTCAGGAAATCAATACACGGGTTGTTAAAGTGACAGGGCATCGAAGCACAGTCATCGATATCTACAATGTTAATAGGAAAATACAAATCAATAAAGGAGTCAATTGAAAAATATATGGTCTATACATAAGCGAAATACTTAGCGAAAAAAAACAAGAATCGAGATTGCGAGGCAAAAATTAACTTGATTATGAAACTTTTTATGATATGCTAGTATATCGAATAGATGCACAGCTATAGGACATACATTAATGTATAGTTTATATCTATATTTTCGTGGAGACAATATATATATCCTTACTTAAATACATTGATATTTTCATATAATGTGCAGTTTCTATTTACTATTTGTCTTCAATATCATAATAACAAGTTTTCATTTTTGTAAATAATATGTGATTTAAATGACAAGCATGAATGTATGCACTTTATCGTTTAACATGTACGCTTTCACAACGTCATACAAAAATATATTTATGCCTAATATTCATTGATATTAAAAACAAGTTATACCTTCTTCACAAAATTCGCCAGTAAATCCTTCGGGGCAGGTGCAATTATAATATTCCAAATAATCAAAACAAGTTCCATTGTTTTGACATGGGTCAGATTCACATTCATCTGTAAAAGTTGATAGCATAGATTAAACAGTAAGCTCTATCATGATGTGTGATGATATTTATCATAATACAGAACATTTTGTCAATCAGAATGCATATTGATATTCAATATGTATGATATATGCGATAAAATGCTTGGAATGCTGTATTTCATGTATGAAATGTTAGCATAAAGAAAGGTAAAATATTTTCCAGATATACCATGGCCATTCTTTTAATGAATGGTATTTAGAGTGTGTATATTTACAGCAGATTAAGGTTAATACAAGTATAGCAATTAAAGACCATATGGGGATTGAAAGGGACAAACAAAGGGTAAGTAAAGCCAGCGAATTTTTTACTAATATATATTAAATTTCCCAATACATATTTTAGGATAGTCAACCCAAAAATAGTTTTAACTCAAAATATATTATTCGAATAATCGTTTACTTTCAAAGTAAAATATTTCACTTGATTGTTATTTCAATGTATATTTTACAACCCATGAAAACAGTCACCTATGCATATAGGGTAGTCTACGCAGCAATCGTTAAAAATCAAGCATGCCGAGTCGCAATAGCAATCTAAACCATTCTCAACGCCTGCACATGCATTGTCCTGTTCGGTGCAGCACGAAATCGCGGCACATGATATATCGGCTGAAAAAATATTTAAAAAAATATCTTGAAAGTAAACCGGCAATTAAACTTTATATGACACAAATTAAACACTATAACTATGTTCGGCACAGCACAAAATCTCGACACAGGAAACATTGCTAAAACAAGAAAGACAAGAAACAAAATAGAATTTGGAATTATAAGACATATTTGAAATAAGACTTTTCCTGATCGGCACAGATGCTAAAGCAACTCAGGAAATAACAGATATTTACGGACAAATCAGGCATATAGAAAATAAACACTAATTACATGCCTGAAAATCATTTTATAAAGAAATGATTAGGAAGCACAGGGCTATACGCCCGGGCCGTAAATCGCTGTACGGACCGGTGCCGTGGAAACCCCAAGAGTTTAAGTAAACCCCGGCACGGTGCCGGACGGACCTCAGGCTTCACCTTCGATCCGTCCGGCCCCGTGCCCTCGGGTCCAGAAATCACAGTATGGCTCTCCAAACATGAAGGATTATTATGGTAGTACAAATTGAATATTTTTACCAGTATTAATTATAGTGCATATTATCTTAAAGTTTGAGCATTTTATGACTATGTAGGCTAAATCGAATGAAAATATACCTAATTGGCACAAAGAACCGCCAAACCCTTGAGCACAAGTACAATTGAATCCATTGATTTGATCAGCACAAGTTCCGTTGTTCATACAGGGTTCGGAGAGACACTCGTCTATGTCTGAAAACATAATAATATATAGTATAAGTATAATGATTATGTTATTGAGTTAAGCTATAGCTATATAAAATGATATGGTTTATTGGTGCTATATTATAAGAATTATGATGACATTGCTAATCATATACAACTTTTTAATAAGAAAACGTTAAGAGTGAAAATACTGCGGATTCATGTAATTTTGTAGTTAGATACATTTCTTTCTTAACAGCTCGTCAAACATTGGTTTGATTTCTTTGAGAAATTAAAATATACACTCACCATTTCTAAAAATCAACTATATTAAGGTTAACGAGAATTCAATTATCGTTTATTATGCTGATTAAATCAAACGTTATAAATAGATATATTTCTCGACTAATTTCGCACGTGAGGTTGATCCCCAACTGTTAAACCTATACTCAGAAAAAAACTAGAAAATTGAAACAAATACCGATATCGCAGTTTTCTCCTTCAAATCCATTGATACATTCGCACGTATAATTATTGACGGCGTCCACACAAAACGTGTTTAACACAGAGGCGCAGGGATTGCTATTGCATTCGTTGATTTCTGGAAACATATTAAAATTGAAATATTATTGTAAAGAAGGTGATCAATATATTAAACAATTTATTCAGACTTTAAAAACTAGTTAAAGAGCCACTGTATTTATCAAACAGAATCATGGTGCAGTCAGCGGCATTTGCGCATGTGTCTGCGGAATTAGAATTGAAGAGCTTATGCATGTCATATCGACAGATACGCATGTCGTAGGCTCTATTGTATAATATTCTTATGACAAAAATGACAAACCGATTCTTTAAAATGTTTACTGCTGTTTGAACCAGTTTTGGAATAAAATATAAATGTCAAAATTTCTTATCGATAAGTATTTTAAAATAATGAGATATGTTATTAAAAAAATGACCATTCTGATTATTAGACTACCTATCTGACATGTTGTTCCTACGTATCCCGTTCCAGCACAATCACATATGAATCCATTCGGTTCAGGAATGCAAGTGGCGTTATGTAAACAAGGCTCCGATTGGCAAGCGGTTATTTCTATAAAAAGCGATGCTTCAAACTTTATCGAATCAGTTTGAAGGTAAGCAAACTTATAACTATCTATACAAAATAATATTATCAACAAGCTTAAGATTAGTTATTCGACGCATTTTGGATGAAACGTTGTCGAAAATTGTCATCACAATTAAGCATGAATTACATAATATGTACATATTATGTATGTATGGCTTTTGATGTCGGTCGTGAAAAGGTAAAAGATTAAAGAGAATAAGAATATATTCTATTTTGGTTTTCAATCAAAAACTCTCCTTTGACAAATAAAAAGTAATGATATATTTTGCTTCCTCAAAACTTCTTCAATGTAAAAATGTTTCTCTAGTTATTTTTCATTATTATGCAAGTAAATCTGAGCGGTCTTCGAAAATCAGAAACATAAATCTGACCTGTTTCACAGCTTGGACCAGTGAAATCCTGGTGACATATGCAACTGTAACCATTTAATTCATCCGTGCATGACCCTCCGTTGGCACATGGAATAGAATCGCATTCATTGATATCTAAGAAAATAATAAATGAATCAAATAAAATATTATCTTATAAAATAAAACCTATGTTCACAGGGTTTTCGTTTTACATGAATTTAATGTACACTTGTATCGTTTTACCCCCCCCCCCCTTCACTTTATTTTCCGCAATCCCTTAGATCTGATCCCCTCGCAGGTTAGTTTTAGAATATTAACCGCTCTGAGCGGTTAATATTTTAAAACTAACCCGTCCTGCAACGAGGTCAGACTGTGGAGGGAATGTAGAGAGCCTGAATATGTGACACGTGATAGCTCAATTGAAAGTGACATATTAATCAACATAATAAAACCAAAATATGTATATATGATCCGAGCGCCAGGCATTATCATGAGTTTGTTCGAGCTTTTCCCTCTTGATCAACTATTTGTTCATATATATTCCTCTATGGAAATTTGAAAACGCACTTAAACGCTCGTTGCAATTTTGGGGTTTCCCATAAGGGATACGTCAGATGTATTTAAAGAAAGGTCTAAGAAATATCATAATTAAATTTGTTGTGAATGCACGAATATGTGTCTATTTAAAAGCAGGTAAAAGAAATACCCTTCTCACAACGTCTTTCTCACACCGTCTTACTAACAACGTCTTTCTCACAACGTCTTTCTCACTACGTCTTTTTCACAACTTCTTTCTCATGACGTCTTTTTCACACGTCCTCTCATGACGTCTTTTTCACAACGGCGTGTCTACACCATTGCTCTACCATATTCATCTACAACGTTACGACATACGCAAAATATTTCTCTTATGTTCTATGCTCAGACCGCCGTATGAATACACCAAAATACCTCAAAATCGTCTAGTTCAGACCTCGTAATATTTTTGGCTGATCAAACTGAAACCTCAACGTTGCACATCTTCAATATTTATTCATTCACTGTTTGAAGTTTCCAAACCCTAGCACAAAGGCTCCATACCAGTGCCCCGCCCACTACTGCATCTCAAATTTTACCAGACGGACGGACGAAATGTATAATGGCAATAGCCCTCAGCCAATTTGGTTGGGTTGGGGTTAAAACATTTTTTAAGCGACAACCATTTTGTTATTGCTCCTATAGCCCAAAAGGAATTATCAAGAATATCAAGAGTATGTTTACTTTAAAAATCAATATTCATATAAATTTTAAATCATCTTTGCCAAAATGAATGAGAATTCAAAACAAAAATGAATTAATTTACTTTAGATTCAACGCATATTTACAAATGAAGACCTATGCTTCCTTTATTATTTTCTGAATGAAAAAAGCGCCATGCTCCTATGTTATGATTGGATTATTAAAATTTAATCCCTATAGACTTATATTTGACACTCTAATTAATGTAAATCGTTAACGAGATGCATGCAAAATTCGACAAATCGACCATTTTCTTGTATCACCATTTTTTTATTTCAATTTAATTTTTCGGTATTTTTGTGCTTTTTTTTGTCAAAATAAGCTGCTACAAGAAGGACATATTTGTGGAGGAAGTGTACATTAAACTCGACAGTGAACTCGATATGTTGATTCTGCATAAAATTAACCTGTATTCTAGTTTTTAAACGTTCAATATCATATGCAGATGCAGTAGTTTGCCCAAAATGTCAAATTGCATTAGTTCATTTCTGGAATTATTAGTGGTTCTTTGAAATTCAATTTTGGAACAATAGTGCATCGATAAGTTAATATTATTGTCATTTTACTGACGTATCCTTAATACATTTTGACGATTAAATTTCAATATCGCTTTACAGTGATCTAGGAATACACGCATGGACAGGATGAAATCTATATAGAATCTAGCCCTCTGACTTTCGCAAGGCGGACCAAAACATGAGTATTGACATGCATGCAAGAGGAGTTTTGAAGAGTTTAGTTGCGTTCACAGAAGGAAATCAATGAATATGAATGTGAATGTATGTGATTCGATTTCCCTACCGATTTCACAGAGAGGGCCGGTATATCCTGGAACACAAAGGCAAGTCGATGTCCCATCACCATCTACGCAGACTCCAATTTGACAGGAATGACCAATGCAGTTGTCTTCTCCTAGATAAAATAGTTTGTTCATAATGAAATATATAATTTATCTAAATTATAGGAAATAACTTTTACTTTAATTTATGAAATAGGAGAAACAGAAGCAAAGTTTATATTTAAGTTCATTCTTTAAATGTCATCCATACTTGATTTTAAATTTTTCTTACCGGTCAAATGATAGGAGAATGATTACAATAATATTAAATTCATTTTGCATAGAAGATTTATATAATTTGTGCAATCTCTTATCTCCGTATAACTATCATTTCTATCTTTACAATATCACTATAAGATATATATTAGAATTGTTACAGCGGTCACTCAAATTCATTTATTGGAGCATTCCACGTTTTTAATAGTATATATTATACTATTAGCGCACTGTATCAATTGTATCTGGATCCGAGCCCGTTTCATTTGTTTGAAAAAATATGATCGATTTCTTACCTATAATCTCACAGTGGATTCCAGTGACATTTTCCGGACATGTGCAGTTGAACATATCGACTCCATCGAAACAGGTCCCATTGTTTACACAGGGTGCTGACTCACATTCGTCTATGTCTAGAACAGTCTTGCATTATTCTAGAATGTTCTCGAACATTCTAGAACATTCTAGAATAGTCTAGAAAATTCTGCAATGTTGTAGAGGTCCCTTGATGCTGACTCACAATTGTCTATGTCTAGAACAGTCTTGCATCATTCTAGAATGTTCTCAAATATGCTAGAACAGAATCTAGTTAATCTAGATCATGCGCGGTAGATTGGAATATTCGAGAACATTCTCTAGCGATAATGCATTAACCATGCGATATGCATTATATTCCTGAAAATGAATCTATTTTCGGAACAAAACAATGTGAAAGGTTACTGGTTTGGTGATAACACAATAATTGAAACAAGGGATGTTAATAATTGGTTATTTGATGCATTGATATCAAACGTTCAAATTTGATACATTCAATGGCATCAATTATGAATTATTATTCATACAAATACAATGTAATTATACATGTTACATACATGCACATTTGTATTCGCTAAAACATTAATGGTTAGAATAACATTAATTGATTCATAGACTTGATTGTGTATAATCAATTAATCATGCTTATTTATAAATACATAAATCATAATTTCATATGTTAACAATTTAAAGTAAAGTTCAAATAAACTATCATAAATAGGTTTATTACTTAAAAAATGATCTCATTATGTGCAAATATATTACGATCCGATAAAGCTGAATACGACGTTCAACATTTTATCGGTATGATTATATCACAAGGATATGCATTTGTTTTCATAGAATATTATCATAATATAACATAACATGCAGTCTATAAACGTGCATTTGAATAAACTACATTTTATATAAATACAAATAGCAAACATGGTTTATGTTGCATTGTATTCTAAGCAAATAAATATATTCTAAACAAAATTTATTAATATCTCATGCAACTGCTTACCCATTTCGCAAAGTGCTCCCCAGAAGCCGGGAACACATTGGCATTCGAATCGATTTTCCGCTGGAACATCTGTACACGTTGCGCCATTGCGGCAAGGGGTACTACTGCATCCGTCGACCACTATATGGAAAATAGTTTAAAGCAATAGATATTGATATATCTTTATACCGCTTTATTGACTATAAAGCGGTATCCTTATCGACTCAATCAATAAAAGATAAAACCATAAGAGCCTTGCTTTACTGGAAGCTTTTTTATCCCAACAACTCGTGGTTTCTATGTATTCTTGCTGGGTAAAATATAAATGATCGTTGCGATTCACAAGCTTGATGCGTTTAAAAGAATGACCATTAAATATAACATTTAAAACCACCTTTTGTTAGGATAAAAAAGCGAGAAAAGGCTTCCCGTATGGCCAGGCCCTTAGGCAATTATGAGTATGTCTTTTAAACTCATTAAATTTTATTTTTTCGTAAAATTAAGAAACAGTTCTCCCATTTAAAATATGATTTATGTTCAACTGTTTGGTTATCGGTCAGCCTAAGGTTTAGGCGTCGTAAGTTCGGATAAGTTATATAATATCATTCATAGATAAACTTTTGATACATGCCTGTTCCTTCAGTTAGGGGAAGGACACAACAAGCGAAGTAACTGCAAGTGATAACTGCAAAATAATGGTTAAGGTATAAAATTAAATAGATACATACATTTACATAATTACAAATGTGTATCACTGCTCTATTGGGCATCATCCCTTAATTTAAATTTATTCAAACCCTTGTTATAACTCAAACTCTAGATGTTTTTATCACAGTGTTATTTAGAAAAAAAAATATATTTATAAATACATTTTCATAAAGTATGCTAGCAAATATTATTATAGCTTTCAAAACAAGAATTATTGAGCGAGATTAAAGGTGCGAAATATTTCGCAATCGCAGAATAAATCAAAGAAAACATAGAAACCCAGCGATATTGGTTTTAGACTAAGTCCCGAGCGGTATTGCGAAATCTGTTCACGAAGGTTTTGCGATTACGATTTCAAAAATCCTTTGGTAAGAAACAGTGCAATAATCAAAAGCTTAAACGGATTGTTTGTGTGTCTGCGTTTTCTGTCTTTGCGATTTTGCGAAATCAATTGCGAAGTCTGCGATATTCTTTGTTTTGTCTGAGAAATGTCAAGGATTTTATATAGAAGTCTAACGAGTTAATGATATCAGACGCAATCATTATATCGAATATGAATTATTTATCAGTCTATTTTGATTTTTTTTGTCAATAGAGAAAACTCCTGAATCGGACTTAATCATGCCCTGGTTTCATATGCGTTTTCACACTCAGCCTTTATCGTGCATTCCAATTTACACTGTGTTACACTCAAAAATATACATTGATGAAATTGTGTCTACTTTATAAACTCGACCACGCTGATTACGAATCTGAACTTAAAAATGTTCTATCACGTCCCGTTTATCTGTTAAATTGATTTTTCTTTTTTGGCATTTTTGACGATTTTTTTATGCTTCCGACTTTATAGTTTGAGATAATATTAAAAATAACAATCTTAACCTACTGAAAAGTTAGTTTTTCGGTTTTCACTTATCATAATCTATCCAGCAATGATGCTTGAAAAATCCAATTTCAACATCAACTCTGAAAATATTAGTGATTCATATTTAAATCTCAAAGAAAATTTTTCTTTTTCTTAAAAATCATTCCTTATACGAATTTCAATGAGGTAATGTCAAAATATCCTTAAAACGATTATAAAACTGTTCAGGAATGATGATTTTGGCTCATAATGTTACCATTTTCTTTTAAAAAATATATTTTACACACGAAAAGCAACCGGAAGTTCAAGCTATCACAGTGCCAATGTTCAGGTTATCATATTTTCGTCAGAAACATTAAAAAATATAGGAATCTATACTTTTTTCTATTCATTATAAAACATTTATACAATATAAAATATGAAAATGCATTTGTAAAAATCGTTATCTTGAAAATCTACTTTAAGCGTAAAGGTATGTAGTTCTCATGGACTTAAATGGGCCGCGCATTCCTTAAGATTGT
>LQRL01151341.1:12589-32589 GCA_001703475.1 Hydroides elegans
TTTCTAGGCATTTTCATTGAGAATATTAATCGGACTATCGATGTAAGAATTTAGTTTGCCCGATCGCTCAAAGAAAATATTTTTAAAAAAATCCGATTTAATTTTGATGACTCTGCCTAGGGTACCCCTATGTTCGGGAAGTTATCAGAATATGTTAGTTTGTATTTTGGGATAAAATGTATATTTATAGTCAATATAGTGGTCAAACATTAATATAGAGTTCATTTCAAATCTTTCATAATCAATTCATTTAAAATATTTACCGAATTGGAGTTTATTTTGAAAAAAAATAGGGAAAAAAATGCAAAATTTAAAAAGCAAATTACAGAAAATTGTGACGTGATGGAACAAAATGGACTTCGGATTCGTGTTCAGGAGGCCAAAATCATATAAAAACACACTTTGCCTTTCATGTATAATTTTTGAGGTGCCAATTTGTAACACAGTGTTATCTCTTCGAGCCGAGAACAGACCCTTATGCGGAAACGCTAAAACGCACCTTCACAGCTTATTTTGTAAGAAATTCTCAGTGTACCCAGGACTACGAAAATATATTTATTTAATCAATTACATTGTTTTAAAGTAAGGAACATATAATAAAGTCTTCAAATAGGATCTGGTTCTATGCAATAAAGAGCACCCCAACAGATAGTGATAGACTATAAACACAACTTCCTCTAGAAATGCCTTCTAATATATCTGCGAAACTGTTAATTAACTGATTATATGGATATTTGATGCAAATATTGAAAACCCAGAAATCGCAGAATTCTGCCTGACCGCACCTTTATTTTTTTTCTTCCAAATATCACCCGTACAAAAAGGTGTCCAAATATCATACTGAACAGACCAGTTTTTAATGATATATATACTGACCCAAACAAGATAGTATATAAATATATTTCTCAATAACTTTTTTATGTGTCAGCCAATTATGCTCAAATTTTCAGCATCGGTAGAACTATTCATTTTTCACAACTAGTAGAAACAGTTCAAATATTGATTGATTATTTTTGGGGGTGTGAAAAATTAAGGTGTGAAACCATGTTTGTCATAAAATCATATAGACCTTGTAGCTTTGCGCATTTTTTTCCCACATGGTTGTGTTCCCTAACAAAAGTCGAGCATTTGATCAATTCACTTTTTTTCTGTAAAATCAAAAATAATCATGCCACGCACATTTAAAGAAGAAAGAGGACAAGCTATTGGTATGCTGGCTGCTGGGGGTTCCAAGAAAGAGGTCGCCAGACCATTTTAGGGCACAATCGCTGGGATGTTTTGTCTCAAAACGCGATTCTAACCAACTTGGACATCATTGGACATACCGAGCAGTAGCCGTCTAAGCGTAGCGACCGCGCGTCAACATCGAAGGCTTCGCCTGCAGAGCCTCTTAGAGCAATTTCGCGCAGCGACATTAACCGTCATCGAGACGCCAGGGACCCATAATCCATAATTGTTCAGTCAAAAAGTCATCAATCGCCTCTGCGAAAAAGTAATGTGGTCTTACTTTTCGGCTATCAAACGAGTCTATAATCGCCTCCGAATTCAAAATCCTGTGTATTTGGACACGGTGAATGGTTGTGATGAGAGAATGTGACGCAATTGGTCATGAGAGGTGTTAACCGACGAGTCGCAGTGCAAATTCTTTCGCACAGGCGGGTTTTATCGCGTTTATCGGGGCACTGGCCAACGATCTTAGCGATCATGTTTTCGGCAAGTGGATCGAAAAAGCGGTAGTTTAGTTATGATCAAGGATGCAATAGTGTATGGCTGGCGATCTAAACTCGTGTTTATCGAAGGGAAAGTTGCTGCCAATAGCTTCAACAATACCATATTCAACACCCAAGTTACCACGTATATGTTGCGTTACCTTCATCCGTGAAAAAAACACGCCCTCGTGTCGCGGATGTTTTTGTGCGCAATTTTATTGATACCAACATTGAGACGCTACCCTGGTCAGCTTTTTTACTTTCAATAACCCGCTAGAGCACTCTTGGAACCATCTAGACCGTCGCACATGATCCGGCCAACATGCCCCAAAAAACTGGACTGGTTCTTATCGAAGAGTGGCATCCTTACCATAGGCAATCATCAACCGATCGGTTATGTTGGTGCCACGACGTATTCACGAAATATTGGCTGTAGGAGGTCGACACACTCGATATTAACCATGTGAAATGTTTCTGTCTGGTTTAGCACGGGATTTTTGATACCACTAAAAGTTAAAGTACTGCTACGTTATTGTTTTATTTTTAATTGGCTTGTAAAATTACTAGGCTATTAATAATGCTTTAAATTATATATTTCTGTAATTTCATGAGGATCCATTCAGTAGAACCCGAGATATGACCCTCAAAAGTCATATTATACTTTCTTGTTTGGGTCAGTATAAAACCCTAGTTTTAACACATTTAAATGCTGAAATAAAAGTTTACTAAGTTTGGCTCTTTTTATTTAACTTTTTTTCGGGACAGTTTTAAGTTAAGAATAAAGTATGGTAAAGGTTCGGATTGATATCTGAAGATTTTCGGATGGGACTGTTTGGACTAAGAGCTATTATCAAAACCATTTCATATTCAATTTGTAAAGTCTTACAAATAAATATTTCGGAAATGAGTATATTCTTTTTTTCAGCGGTTCCCATAGAGCACTTAATAAGTACGATCCCCAGAAGCAGTTCTTAAACGCATAAAATGCAACCAAAATATCAAGACACACCTATAATTACTTAATTTAAATAATCGCTTACAACCAAATTGAAATTACTTGGTATAAGATATTGTGGAAGTATTTTTCTTAAATTGAGAGAATTGTTTTCCAATAATTATTAGGGCGATGTTTTAGTAGAAGTAAAACTCAAAACGAAAAGAGATAATTGTAAATGCTCTGAAATATTTCTTATGATTTTTCGCTCTGTCCGCCAAGAACACGGTCATACACGTATAGAAACTTTAAAAAATAAAACATATCATATATTCTTACCAATCTTTATCAGTGGTGCATGGAAGGGTGTCATCGTTACTCATATATATCTTATGTTTTTAATATCCTTTAATATAGAAGTGGCTTGAGTCAATTATTTTTTAGTGATACAGTATATTATTCTGTTTCCCTAACTTTTATCCCGTGACTTTATCCTAACGTGAGTCGTATCCATGAATTCGAGGAGAAATACAAACGTATATCCAAACAGGAATTCTTTACACTAAACAATTTTTACAATGAAATATTTAAAATAATTATTTCATATATATCCTTTCCAAATTATTTTTTGTGAAATATCCTGTCTTATTCGATCAAAAAAGAGATGTTATCCTGTGACTTGTCCAAATTTATTTTGCTCCCTCAAAAAAGTCGGAGTAGAGGGGTTTCTTTTGCTTTTAATTGATTATTGAAACTGATCCAAATTTAAATACTTCACAAACAAAGTCCTTGGAAGTAAGAATTTCTAACCCAATTAGAAGTGACGTTATATGATTTATTGAACGTCATGGGCGATTGAGAGAAATTATGAACAATGTCATAATATTCAAATTTGGTAGTAGAAGTCTATATTGCCGACGGATCAAATGCCAATTTTGATAAAAATTAAAACAAGATAAAATGAAAATTTAGATGGAATTTTTCTAATGGATTGTGCAAAAAATATATATATATAAAAGCTAAAACAAGTTATACTTCGATGCTTTCGTCCATGACTGTCCTAATTTTAAAAGGGACGACCTGCTTTGATATAAATATACACGAACGTGAAGTTTTTATCACTTTAACGTCCTAAATTTGCATTTCAATACTTCTCATGAAAACGTTTTTCACGGCTTATATACGTTGGATGTGACACGCAGAATACGTTATTAGCACATTAGGAAATAATATTTCAAGCATGTTTGTAAGGACGTCTCTGAAATGCATAAGGACTCATTGTGTATGTTTCAAAATGTTCATTAAGAGTAAGCGTGCAAACATGTCCATATTTTCATTGGAAACGTTCAAAACGTTTACATTTTCTCGGGACACGTACAAACACTATTTTCTATTTTGATGGGGACAGTTACTTTCATTTTTCACCAAATAAGATAGGCGTAGACCATTCATAAAGAAGATACGAAACGGCGAATATTTAATTTTCGCTAGATCATGGTCTTGTCTCCTTAAAATAATCGCTTAGTGTTTTTGAAGGCAGCATGATTTACTAAATATGAAATATGAAATGCTCTGCTTCGATTGAGACCTAACTAATAAATATGTTATATATGGTATTTGATTTAAAAGTGCATATTTAAAGTTGTTGTTTTCTTATTATGTTTAATTCAATCATAAAGATGATAAGTGATTAAGTTATTAATTTGAATGGGTTATATAAGATAATCATCTGAAATGATAAAATTTCTAATGAATTTAACGAAATCGTGATCACGCAAAAAAAAAACGGGCTAATAAAAGCTCGAAAGCCACAATAAGCCGCGTTGACGTAAAACAAAGCTAGTAAATAATGCCAAAAAGCCCGCTTGTTGCGTGAACAGCATTAATTATTCATTATTCATGCATAAATAAGAACCTGGCCATATTGTAAGCTTTTTCCTAATTTTATTTCCTAACAAACCCGTTTTCCAATGTATTCCTTGTGTGTAACTGAGAAAGCGGTAAAAAGCTACCTAGCCGCTGGTTGGTTTTGGTTTCCCACAAGGATTACATTAGAAGACAGGGTTTTAGGGGGAAAAGCAATAACACCTCTTAATGTCTAATGTGGCCAGGTATTTAAGGGCTTGTTCACACGGGAAGCGACACGCGTTTTACACACGGAAATGGAGCGGCAAGGTCTTCACATGGGAAGCGACAGCAGACGATTCTTAGACTTTTAACTGTTAATTTTCATTAAATGATCTCCACAAACGCAAGAGGCGGTGAGGAATCGCCCCTTGCGTTTTTGCGCCGCCGATTGCGGCAATAAATAACAACTCAACATGTCTATGTAAATCATTTGTTTAAATGTCAAACATTTATGGTTTTGAGCTTGTCGCTTCCCATGTGGACACCTTTTCCAACGCGATTATAAAAAAAATGGCAAAGTCCTATAAAGAACAAATAAGCAAATTGCCGCGGGCCGCGTTTCGTCGCTCCCGTGTGAACAAGCCCTAAGTGTGAATGTCTAGTCTTGAGACCCGCAAATCGTGAACATGGTAGATTGCCGTACCAAAGCTGAACCTATGAATGCATGGCTACACCGCTTATATCAAGATGTCATTATTTTGTCTAATTATTGTATTTTATGCACACTCTTTTATATAAAAAATAAACATCATTTGTTGGCTAAAACATACACCTTATTGTATGCCATGCTGCTGTTCAAAACCAGCTGACATATTATTTCAAAATGTAATTGAATGTTTTCACCTTTTTGATAAATTGTGGTATAATGTTACCATTTGGCATATACAATTTTATAGCATTGACCTATAGTTATATTATCATCAACTCATATATTTTTTGTTTCGAAAATAACAAAGGTCATACAATAGTAGACAATTTACATGTAAATATATAAACTACCCCAAATATATCAAAAATATCATCATATACATGACGATTTTAGTCGATTTCTAATTAGTGACTGTCATGTAGATTATGGTTTAGCATATATATCATTTCAAAATGTAATTAAATGTTATCAATTTTTTGATAAATTGCGGTATAATGTTACAATAGGGTATATACAATTTTTCATAGCATTGACCTAATGTAATGGTCAAGTATAATCACCTCCTAAACTATATGCTTAGAAAATAATAAAGGGCGCAAAATTCATAAGTGCGCAATAATTCATAACCAAAATGCATGTAAAACATCATCATCTTCATGAAGGATAAAGTCGGTATCATCTTAATTTTCTTCATGTAAAATGATTCAAACATTAAGACGTACAGTAAACGCACTTTATGACTTTGCCACTCCACCCCCGCGCGCTTAACACCCCACCCCGCACGCCCGCACGCTTAAAACACTCTACGCTCAAATCAAAATATGTCAACGCCTAAATTTTATCGTGCGCACGCCCGCACGCCCGCACGATGCCAAGTTATAAAGCGCGTTTACTGTATTTTAAAGTCAATTTTTACATAACACAGTGTAATCAGATGGTTCGATATTTACATCCTCACACATGTAATAAAGGTTTGACGTTGAAACCCTGTCGTTAATAACAAAACAGTCACGCATAAACGTTGCGTAATAAATTCTTAACAAACAACGAAATGCAAACGTTATGAGCGACGTCACTTTTTCGAAATTAATAATACTTTAATTCCGGATAGGTTTGACCTACTCAAATTATGTCTCTTCATACTTGGGTGTTTTATCTTGACCTGACCAAGTTAAGGATGTTGTACACACTCTTTTATCAATTAATAGATACCGATTAGAGTCACGTACAGTTCTGCAGGATGATAGCTCATATACAGACTGTTATACATTTATGTGATCAATATTGTCCTGAATGTATAAACTCTAATTGAATTAACTTTGAAAAATAAGTTACCATTCCGATATATAACAACAAATATGGAATCCAAAAAAGGTATACTTTTTTTCATGGTCATATTCAACTTGCTTAATTTTGCTGCATTACAACCATCGAACATCCATTATAACAATGGAACCGAGACCGACCAAAAGCTCATGCTATTCCTGATGGACGGATTCCGTTGGGATTACTTGGACTACTTCCATCCGAACCTCACCGATCTCCCCGGTTTTACCCGCTTAATCAAACATGGCGTCAAAGTGGATTCATTGAAACCCGATTTCACATCGTCATCGTACCCGAATTATTACACGCTTATGACGGGGCTGCATCAAGAAAACCATGGATTCGTGCATAATTATATGTATGATCCAGTAGCAGGTAAATCAAAAGATTCCAGAGCATATATCTAGTAGACTCTATTATTTTAGCACGATATGAGGGTTAAATAGTATATTTGATATTGTATAAAAATATATCACAAATGTTTGAAGAAACGTTAAAAGATGATCACATGCACGTTTCTTCATATTACCGAACGCGGCACCCCTTGTAATGTAGTATACCAACATAGACATTTGCATATTTATTGTTCATTGGCGCTCCCGAGTCAGAAATTTGAGGATTTGTCTTTACCCAGGATCGGGAATGGATTTATAGTTGATTAAGTAAAAATGAGAGGGAGTCTCAAAGCACTTTAAAACTATATGAAAGTGATAAGTACAAACGTGCCTATTATTCTCTAAATTATTTGATCTACCTATATCGAAAAAATCACAGACGAGGAGTTTCTGATTGGCGGAAACGAGGAGCAGTACAACGCCCATTGGTGGGAGGAAGCCGAGCCATTTTGGATCACGTGTGTTTTGGCGGGAAAACCAGTTTACATGTGGTAGGGCGCTTTTAATTTGAAATTAATCTGCACTTATTGAATAATACAGTAATATTATCTATCAACTGGGATCGGGCATTGTGAGGCGTAGAATACACATTTTATATATGTCTATGATTTTTATTATATTAATTTATGTACGCTGAATAATTATAGCGACGCTGTTCTGTGGTGTGTAGTTTTGATGAAAATTGCTTCAAACAGCTAGATTTTTCCTTACCTAGTTGTTACGACAAGACGTCGACGGAGGAATGAGAGGCGCTGAAATTATTGTTCAATTAACTTTTGAAATAAAATTTGAATTACGTAATGCTTCATTTTTCACGTCATATACGCTGAAATTATGTCCTGGCGAACAGGAATATTTCGGCAACTGTGGTCCGAAAAAAGGAGATTGGTCTGAATCGTAATAGTAGCGAGCAAACTTTTCATACAAGATCAAAAGACAATGTTTTGGTGACACGTCTTTCACAATGTAACCGTTTATTTCCGTTCTGACACACTCGGTCAGAGCATATCGCTTCCTAGTCTACATAAAACCTCATCATGAGCTCATGGTGACCTAAAATAGCTCATAAGAGGTCAGCATGAGGTTTTGATGAGGTTTTGTTTATATTGGGAGCTTATATCATCAAGAACTTTTATAATTGCACCCAGGTATTGGTGCGGTTGCGAAATTGAGATATTCGGCACTCGACCGACGTATTGTTATCCCTATCAAGAGAGTGGTCGCCCATCACTGGATGAATTCAACAAAGCCATAGAAGAGGGTGTAGAGGTATGCAAAGACATGTTTCTTGGAGATTTAGAGCACACTTTTACGACAAAATTGTTCCTAGACATGTCCGCATGACCAGCATTCTAAAGCCATATGTTTCGAAATAAGGTGACCGATAAAGCACCTTCATAGTCACAACATCTATATTTATTGAATAAAAAAATCCAAACTCTCGAAAAATCTAAGATTGCCCGTCATGCCTTTTCTTAAAGGCTCAGTGTAAGGCCATATCCCTTTTCAGGTCTCAGGTTTTCAGTTGAGATAATGTTATTGCTTCTAATGGCATTTTTTAAAGTTTATAACATTTTCATAACATACCACGCCCCTTTTCAGGTTTTAGCCAATGGCAGCGCCGTCGTTAGCGCCATCTTTTACGAGGAACTCGACAAACTAGGTCATCAGTACGGCCCAACCGGAAGTGAAATCGGCCAACACCTGATTGGCATCGATGACGCATTAATGCACCTATTTGACCTCCTCGACGAACACCGATTGAACACCACTGTGAACATTATGATGTTCGCCGATCACGGGATGGCGTTTGCACCCGGGACGCAATCGATTTATTTATTTGATTATATAACGCGCCAAGATTATGAGCGACAGTTGGGTGGTTCGGCTGTGCGCCAAATATGGCCATACCCGGGTGACGAAATGAGAGTCTATGGTCTGCTCAAAGGTGCACATCTACATATGCAGGTCTATTTGAAAGACGATATTCCTGATTTATGGCACTATAAGAACCACCGACGCGTACCCCCTATTCTACTAGTGGCAGATTTGGGTTGGAGTATCGATATTGATTCTCTTCCCGGTCTACCGGGAGGGCTGCATGGCTATGATAATGCAAATCAAGATATGGGCGGAGTCTTTTATGCATACGGGCCGCTGTTTAAAGATGGGTATGAGGGTGGGGAAATAGAGGCGGTCGATTTGTATCAGTTAATGTGTCACGTGGTTGCTTTGGAACCAATGCCGCATAATGGCACGTGGGATAGTGTCAGTGATATGCTTATATAAGCAAAACTCATTTGCTGTCATAAGCAAGATACACCCTATATATTCGGAAGAGATGATTAGACATGGAAACAATATGATCGTCAATAATCTCCAAGACCAGGGCAGTTAAATTAAATGAAGAGATTATGAATGATTTATAGTTATCTTGTTTGATTTATTTCGATTTTCATTCCTACCCTTTACTAGTTTAGATTGTTTCATTATGATTAAACACCTATGATTTTGAGCTACCTCAAAATATTTCAATTTTGAAAATAAACCAAAAAGATGTATATTTCAAGATTCGATGAAGGTCACAATTTTAATAAAAATATACATATTTAGTGCAATGACTGATTAATCATAATAGTTAGCCGAGTAACCTTTTCTATCATCACTCATCATTTCATTTCAAAACACTAACGACCTTAAGCGCACAATAAATATCGCATTAGCTATTGAAGTGTATTGTAACGACGTCTAATGAATTTCATATTGCATGCATTTTAACGATAAATGATGGTTATTTGCAATAAATTTTCGCCCAAATTCCTTGGTAATTTATTTCATTATACACGATTTGTACGAGTTATTACTATATTTATCTAAGGTATTAATAAGTATAACTAAAAATCTGATGATGCGGTCATGCAACACCAATCAACAGCAACGAAATTAAATATATGCGATATAGGTGTCACCATTTTCTTTCAATTTTACATTACATTTCACCACCATATATATCGGTATTGCTCACCCCAGGCAATCAATCGTCGGTCTACGGCAGAAGTGGGAGTGAACTACAAACCGGATATCAATCTTGCCACACTAAATACTCCAAAGCGAAATTTCGGTAAACGATCGGAAAAGAACGGTATCAGTATGTATCTGATTACAATAAGGATTTTTTTTCGTTTGTGTGACCATGCTTGAGCAAAATTTGAGCGATCACTGGGAATTTTAACCACGTTTTATCAATAGCAAATGGATTAACTAAGGTCTAAGGATTTAATGGGAAGATCATTTTAATTTCTAGTGAATAATAGAAATAAACCGGTTATCAAATAGGCCCTCGTGCGGTCTGGAAATACGAGAACGAGCTCTTGTATTTCCAAGACCGCACTCTGCCTATTTGATAACGTTTACTTATTGGCTAGATTCCACCTTAAAAACAAATGCATATTTTGTTCTGAAACATTTTGAATTTCGAAACAATCCAACATCTCCATCACAGGGGTTTTTAAAACATCCATTAAAAATTGAAACGTCAATTACTCTACAAAACCCAATCTGTCGATTTTCGTTTCATGCTCAGGATGTAAACTCACAAGCTATTCAACAACCTTTAATTAAGTCTTCATCTATATAGAAATGAAGTGATCAGAATTTGTCAAAAACACACTTTTTAACAATGCGATTACAAGCATGATTTCACAGTTGTAATTAGAGAACACTACAGTGTTACAATAACTATGTTTTTGTCGCGTGGTTTGGACATGTAAGTTGATACGGTCTTGATCAAGTAACAAGAGTTGTTTCCGCTATATCGAAACTGTCAAATTGGTAAGTCCCCGTATGATGTACATGTTTATGAAAAGGAAATACTAAGGCCAAACACATATAGTTGTTTTTATATAATTTTTAAGGAATTCGAAATATTGTATATTAATTTTGTATCGGTGTTTACCCGGACATTATAGTAAAATAACCAAGCTCAACATTTTCAGAATTTTCTGCGATCCCTGCGATGTTTCAAAAAAAAAATAGTAAATGCAGTGATGTTGTGCTTTATTGTATTTGGATTTCGTAGTGATTCAAGCAAAAAGTACACAAGCCTTTACCGCTTTTAGTATGGACATGTTAATTAGTTTAAAGGGCTTCGTGGTAAAGATGCTATCGGAGTGAATGAACGAGATCAATTTTAACACTGTTAGGCTTGGATTTTGATAAATATTTTTAAAATCTACTTAATGTTGCCTTATTGCCAAATATCAAAATTTGAAAAATATGTACAAGGGTCGGGGCGCACCTTGAATAATTCAATAAAGATACGTATCTATTCACATACCCCACCCAACGTATTGAAATGATTTTACAGTCACTTTCCCATATTTAGTTACCGATCCGTCAACACTAGATATTCAACCTGAAATAAACACACCCCAAGAAAACACCTCAATAAAACGCAAATTAAGCAGTAATTAATCAAAAACGCCATTTTCCTAGAGAGCTCGGTTCATGGGAGGTTGTATAATTATTTTTGAAGTTGTCACATCTGTGAAGTTTATTTGCCTGGTTAACTATCTAAACAACTCTATATGGAGTGATATTTAACAAGCTTTTTGGCGTCGCTTTTTGAACTCACTCAAAAATTTGAAGGTTTCATAGTTTTTTTGCTTTTTGCTGAATCACTCTATTCCAAGAATTCTTTTGGTAAATTCGTGCTTTTTTAAAGAAAAAAATGTATTGTTTGTTCAAGTTTGATATATTTCGACAGTTGTTTATATGTTTTTGCTTGTTCATTTCATATTTTCACATGGACATAGTTTTGAGTTTTCTTACTTTGGTAAAACATGAAGAGCGCTACGTCTAATTAATCCGGCAACGGTAGTTCGTGCAAAATTGTATGATTATAGGCGACGTTATCTATACATTGCCCTCATTAAGGTACGGACACGCGCCTGTGACTTTTTTCTGCGATACAGCGAAATTCAAGAAAATATAATTAAACACCATCGATGGTGCAATCGCAGGGTTTACTATATTTTACTTGAATTTCGCTGTGTCGAAGAAAAATCCAAAAGCGCGTGTCCGTACCTTTAGAAGCGTTTGGGACCATATCACCGACCTCTCCCTCAACGATTTTATTTCTTACAAGAAAGCGACGATGGACAGACATACCGACGGACGAACTCCCAAAATCTATACACACAGAACCTTTAGCGTTGGGGTACAAGGCTTCTTTTTCTTAAATAGCTACGGTGTTTGCTTAAATGTTACTGAGGAGAAAACTTTAATAAGACTACATCTATTATATAAGATTTTTCGTTATTTTGCAACATACTTTTTGCCAATTTTATTTTGCGATTTTCTGTGAAAAAAGGCCTTTTTAGATCGTGCCTGTATGCACGGAACCCTTCATTGTTGAAAATGATTATATAGACAGTAAAATTCATATTGTAGACTTCTATATAGAATTCTATTACTTATATTGCATAAACATAGTTAACTTACCACCAGTGCTTTTCAGCCGAAACTCCACAATAACAAGAGTCTATTAGATTCTAGATAAAATACATGTAGAATATGCTATACACAACAAATCTTTATTATGGTGATCTCACAATATCCGGTCGTAGTAAACTGAGTATTTTGAGATAGATTCTACCCATTTATTTGATACAGATAAGAATATGCGTTGTATGTGTACTAGAATAGTGTAGACACTATACATTCAATTTACCAATATTCTATAGAGTCTACGTTTATCCTCCTTGTGCCCATATTTCAAGTAATCTAGAATGTAAAAGGCATAGCTTTATGTAATTGCGCAATATTTATCGTCTTTAAATATGCGAGCAGTACTTTAAATCAGTATTCATCTATGGGGATGGTATTCTACTAAAAACGAGGTGTTCAATGTTGTTATAGTAAAAAGTATATATATGGTATCTATAGAGTAAATGGTAGACTCGTGTACCGAATTATTAGACAACAAAAACATTTATTTTGGCATTCATAGCCTAGTTTCGGACACGATTCATTTACTAAAAAACGTGTTGTCTTAAACGATAATTGTTTTTATAGTAAAAACGTTTTGAAGACCTATGGCAATTTAGCTCGAATGTGGTATACAAAATTAATTTTACAACTAAACCACATACATCCATAGATATTTATCTATCAAATGATTAAATTCATAGATCCTATCAATTTATTTTTTGAAGCTCCATTTATTTCGGGTATAAATATGTAGATTATCAATCAAGAAATATGTCAATAATCATTTAGCCATCAATTACTTTAGACATTTTTTTAAAAATAAAATCCTACAAAACATTTAGCGAATGGTGCCCGTTTAACTCAGCTTTCAAAGGTTTTATTTGTATACAATTTTAAAAGCTAGAATTCTACATGTATTTGGTGAAAACGGCTAAAAATAGGCTGGTGGCGGTCTCCAAAATTTGTAAGGGGGGCTGACGGTAGACAGTCTCGTTCACCACATAGACCGACTTCTCCCTGTGCAAATAGATTTCATAAACTCTAAATATGTTTTGAAATGTATTTTAGATAAATATTACTGCATTTTGAATATATTGAATATATCTACTATTGGAAATGAAACGCTTATGCAAGTAGTTTTTTAAAACATAAAGCAATGATATTTGTTACCTTTGTGTTACAAATGAATGTGCTCCGTAACGAAATTAAAAAAAATAGGCTGAGACACTAGCCATCAAAACATCCATAAATGCCTGGCCACATGGGAAGTTTGTTTTCAAACAAATCGTGTCTATTCTAACAAATCGTGTCTTTCCCCATATATGGATTTTTTATGGGAAATAAAAAAAAAACAACTTGCTTTTTAAAAGAATCTACGAGTGATGCGAATACATACGATGGCGATTATCCGTATGGCCCCTCTTTGTCCCTGGAATTTCGCACAATGAGCCACATAGCGAGCGATGCGATACCAATCAAACCAATTTATCCAACCAGACGTTCATCCCCCCCCCAATAAAAAAAAAAAGAAAAGAAAACACCAGAAATTGATCAAACATAATAATAATACTTATACATACGATGGGGAGTATCCGTATGGCCCTTCTTTGTCCCTGGAATTTCGCACTATGAGCCACATTGCCAGAGATGCTATCCCGATCAAACCAATCGATCCAACAACGACGCCGATCACAATGGGCTCAATGGCATCAGATCCTTCTTCGCTTGAACTGGTAATAAAAAAAAAACAAATATTCAATTATTTATTATTATAAAAATGTTCAAAGATTGCATAACATGCTGATGTAGGAAAGCATATTTTGTATCAATTTTCGCATTGTGTCATTAATCGAAATTGATGTAAAAGTGCAAATAAAATAGAACTAAGCTCGGGATAGAGAAAAGTTCAAAGTATATGAGACAAAACTATGATGAATCGCCACATGATTGATTGATAAGTTTGGGATCCAAAGGAAAGCAAAATGTAGTTTTTTTTTAATGTTTTCTCAGTCTAGAAATAGTTCTAATAGAATTACCTTGAATCCTCATCATCTACCAAAGCTACAGATCGAGCAAGCATCTGCAAAACAAAGATGATTGAAATATTTCAACTCTGATAATGGATCGCGCGAAACATTTCATAAAAGAAATCATGCAAATTAAACACAACTCCCTCTACACTTTGTCCAAATGTACCTCAATAATTCATAAGGAAAATTAGGATAAAAAAATAGAGTTACATGTATCAATCTGAGCTTACAATGTATACAACCAAAAGTTCATAATTTAGCAATGTCATGTTTTCAAATTTATGGATTCAAAATCTACAAACCGTTTCTAATTCAGGTTCCGTCCTTCGAAAGGCATCTTCCATAATGGACTCCGGTACGTTCACAATCGGCAAAGCATTATCGCCCATCCACGGTGCGCCCGTACATTCCGTGTATAGGGCGTTACCATCTAGCTGGGCTCTTATCGCGATTCTATAACAAAATAAATTAGAATTTAGGCTAGGAATAAGTGGGGCGTTGGATGCCAATAAGTTCGCCCTTGTATTTTATACCATGATATACATTGGCCCCAGATTCATTATGATATGTCATGATAGGAGCCGCCCCCCCCCTCAATTTCAATATTTTAATTTTGGATCCGTGCCTAATAAATATATAAAAACGGCTATTTCAAAATGATAAGCCGATGTCTGTGCGATATGATGTGCGCAGAATACAAGCTTGACGATTGAAAAAAAAAACGAGTTGAAAAAAATAATTGTATCCGTGCCGGAAGTTTTTCACATTAATAAACATATGAACACGATTTTCCTCTTATCTTAAACTTGGAATGATCTGATTCACAATCCTTTTGATTCGATAGTATGTTGGTAACAGGATTGAATACGATCGTTTTTTTTTTAATTCAGAATATTTTTTTAAAAGGTTATAACTCACTCTGTATCCCCATTGTTCTGCTCAGGAGCACCAAGCTGTATGTTATCATCCTCAAACAAGGCAAATGTACCGTCATTCACGCTTCTGTATGAAATAGCCACAAAATATCCTCTATATGAATCTATAAATGACATTTGAGAATTAATGTAAATTATTTCAATTGAGACGTACATGTATATACATTTTTCCGGACGACAATTTACGTCGGTTGAACATCATTGTTACTTAACACTTCGTTACACAGTAGGGCCTGGCACAAGAGGTTTATCCAAACGTCTTTCTCTTATTTTATTCTATTTTTTTCAAAACGATTTACAAAAAGCAAAAAAAAAAAAATAATAATAAAAGAAAATAACGACCACAAATTACAAAATTTATTGATTTGAAATGAAAAGTAGTTTAGCATCAGGCGCGGATTTAGAGGGGGGCGCACCCGGCGCACGCCCCCCTGTTCGCCCTTATATGTAAGACCAAAAAATAAATTTGCGCCCCCCGGTTCAGTCTGATAATTTTTACTGTTTGCGCCCCCCGGTTCAGCATTTTCTGGATCCGCGCCTGAGCATAATGATAGTTCTAAGAACAAACATGGATAATCCGAGCATTTCCTGGCAGCATGTGCGTGTATTCTGTGCGCAGTATTCGTTCAAACTATCACTCGCCCAGTCTTGTATAGTGCCCATATCATCCGTAACCTATAAGTCATTCAAAAGTTTTTAAAAAAAAATGGCAACATGAAATAAACATAATATGTATTCATCCGTGTGATAAATTTACAACCATTTTTCATCATGAAAAGACATATTATATTTCATTTTCCGCATTTCTTTTAAACATTCTAAGCCTTTCGGGGTTTCATTGGTTATTGATTTGAATAATTTTAAGCTTGAATAATTTTATGTTTATATCTAAATCGAAAACGCAATGCTCCAATAATCAGGTCGAGGACGTCTCCCGAAACGGAGACGTCTCCGTTTCGGAAGACGTCCTCGACCTGATAATATATGATCGAATCAATTCAAATTGGATTTTTTGGATTATATATTTTTTTCGATGAAAGAAATGGTACCAATGAAAGAACACATATACGATCCATTTTTTATATGGATTCGAAATCTACATTTTTATTAAAACGTTGATTAAATCCCATACCGCATTGACGGGGCTTCCGAGAACGGCTATGTCGACCTCTTGGGCAGTCGTGGGTAGAGCTGGCAAAAAATAATACATGTATGTAAAAATAAGTTTTATTCGTCTTATCATAAATACCTTACCTTACCATTTTAGTCAATAGCTTGCCCGCTTTTGCATTATAAATCGTTACAAATAATTATGATTAGTTCAGCAGTAAATACATTGGTCAAGAAAGGTATGTGTATATCCTGTGTGTAGTGCCTGACCCGATCGGAATATAAAACGAACACATTTTTTTATACCATAAAACAACTAGAGCTCTTTAAAGAATATTTGGATATGTTATCATTAAAGTGAAATATGTAATTTACTTACGAATACATGGCTGAATACACGGATACAGTTCAAACGCCTCTCCCTCTGTGCACGTGTTAACCACGTGGCACTCTCGCACGCGCACACGTGTTCCTTCGCCGCACGTGACTGAACATTCGCTGAGATCGCCCCACACGGTCCACTCGCCGGTAAGCGGTTCTGAAAAGTGTTGGTGGAGTCGGAACGTACAATTCGACAAAGCTATTGCTATAAAGATGATTGCAATGGACCATTCAAACATTGTATTCTGGATTTACAGTAATGGACAAAGAATATAAAAAAACGCATGTTTTCATTATATCTAGTAAAGGTAAAATATAACAATTACATAGTCAAGTTACACAGTATATAGGCCTAATCGAGTTGCTTTGCATAATCTTAAAAGTGTTAACATGAAAATCAATCAAAAATATGTTCGTGATTATATTTTTTTTTGAAAACGTCGCAAGTATTTCGTTAGACTTTGTATATAAAGATAAGAATATTGACTTTATTAAGTATCTAACTCGATGATTTCCATACAATAATTTGGGAGTGATTACGCGGAGCTGTTTTCTATTTTACAATTTCAACATCGAGAATCATTAATAAGAAATGTTGCCTACCTTGTTCACAGAATGTTCCTGTATACCCATCTGCGCAAACGCATTGAAATAAACCAGCACTCTCCACACAGACGCCGCCATTTTGACACGTGACTCCCGCGCACGAAGATATCACTGAAATGTATTTTTTGAATTATTGTTGATTGTTTCATATACGTGTAGTATCAATATATGATGTATGATGTATCGGTGTGGTATTTAATACTTTGGCAGATAATTTATCTGAATAAGGCTTTGGATATTAACTTCTGAATGTTTCAATAATGGTTTCATATGTCAAATTCGAGATTGAAGGAAAAGGCTCAAACAATGAAAAAGAAAAACAACAAAAAAAAGTCTGACATCAAAAATAATAGCGCTTACAGTAAGTGAAATGTATGATTTTACGTGTGATGGTACATGCTTTAGTGTTTTGTTATCAGACAATGTAACGCATACCAAAAATGTTATTAGCAACAGAAAGGCCGACCTTGATTTTGGCAGGTGGCGCCAGTGTAGTCATCGAGGCACACGCAGCGGAAGTCGTTGACCATATCAACGCATGTGCCCTCGTTTTGACACGGTGAGGCGGCACAGTCATCTATATCTAAAAAAATCAAAAATAAAGATAACAAGATTGTCATGAATATGTGAATGACCCACCTTTGGTACAGGCAAAAGTCGTTGACCATATCAACGAACGTGCTCTCGTTTTGACACGGCGAGGCGGCACAGTCATCTATATCTGCAAAAAAATAAAACAAGATTGGCATGAATATGTCAATGACCCAGTGTTGGTAAAACAAAAGTCGTTGATCATACCGATGCACGTTCCCTCGTTTTGACAGTGCGAGGAGTCACGATCGTCGATATCTGAAAAGAATAACTTCACTTTGTTTTGACATGGCGAGGCAACACAGTCATCTATAGAAAAATGAGATAACAAGATTGTCATGAATATGGCAATGACCCAGGTTTGGCATTCAACCTCAATTAGCGATGCTGCACAGTCTTCGATATCTGAGTTTAAAACAAAAGATAAAATTTAATTTATTCCAAGACGAAAAGTTGATATACGAAATGACAATGTTAAAATCAAATGATTTCTAGTTTTTAGCGCAATTCATGATGGTAAAAATGTGTGATTTGCTAAAAAATACAAAATAAATTATAACCAAATATATAAATCAAATAATATACTTACCGCGTTCACAGAGGTGTCCCTCGTAGCCAGCCTCGCACTGACACGTGGATCCTTCAACATCGCCCACGCACGTGCCATCGTTCAGGCAAATTGTCGCCTCACATGAG
Organism: Hydroides elegans; assembly: GCA_001703475.1. Lineage (NCBI taxonomy): Eukaryota > Metazoa > Annelida > Polychaeta > Sabellida > Serpulidae > Hydroides > Hydroides elegans. Next base: position 31,350 of record LQRL01151341.1, read on the forward strand.
TTCATGTCTAAATCAAAAGATAAACATATAAAAAATTCCACGAAGAACATTTTTTAAACGAAACTTTCTTTTAAACCAATTGAACATAGCGGGGTAGACAGGGTTCAAATTTGAGGTTAAGAATATTTCGTTAGAATATTCTTATTCTGGCACTTCGCGAATTATTGTACGAGTCCTAAAAGATGATTTCTGAAATAAGGCAAAATTGCTATGTTGCCTAGATCTGAGATAAACAAATATCCGGATCTTTCACATGAGTACGAACAATGAGAAAACACGTTTCGGCGTTGTTTAATGTCGTGTACATAGACCAAAGAAACAGTAATCTTTGACCTAGTTAACACACCATATATTTATTGTCAAAAGAGACTTTTCAATTTTGTTTTATTAATTACTTACTGATTTGACAGTTTTGTCCAGTGAAGCCATTCGGACAGGCGCAGCTATAAAACCCGAGATTATCAATGCAGGTCCCGTCGTTTAAACATGGGTTTGAGGCACATTCGTCTGATTCAAACAACGAATAAATGCATCTAGTTAAAGATGATAGAGAAGAAAACCAATCTCTTTTGTTCAACATGGAATCGTCAATGGGTTTATTAATATTTTTTTTTTTTGACCAAATTAAAAATTAATATATGATTTAAAAACGACATCAGTGCATAGGTCGATCAGTGACGTAAATGCGAATGCAAAGACAAATAATGATATTTGAAGTTACACTAATTTTACTATTCAAACTACATTTAACTCTTAAAGTATGTAATAACATTCGTTATAACTGATAAGTCTGTCTACCTCGGCAGCCACAATATTTTAGACAACCATCCGTTCCTAACTAACACAATGAAACATACATATATTAAGGTTGTATTCAAGTTCTTCATAAACTAATCAGTAGGTCCACCTCGGCAGCCAACTGCAGACTTCAATCGCCTCTTAACTTACAAATTTTTGCTTTTTATTCAATTTTGCAATAAACCTATCAGTTTGTCTACCTCGACAGCCAACGTATTGCAGACAGCAATCGCCTCTTAACTGACACAGTTCATCGCACCAACAGTATGTGAAGCCATTGTTTGTACTCGGACAGCTACAGTCACAGCAGTCTAGGCCAGCGCACGGGGCTTCTGAAAAATATATATTTATACATATATTTTGTATGTTGTTATAACAATAAGTATATATGATACGTGTCACATATATAAATGGCTTTCTTGATAGATAAAGATCGGACATC
>LQRL01151345.1:0-22840 GCA_001703475.1 Hydroides elegans
GTGGTGATCCTTACAGGGCGAGTCACACCCTGTGAGAAATTCTGTGAGTCTCACGGGAACTCACCGCAACTCATGTGAGATTCATTGTTGACTGGGAATATATCCCTGCATTTGTTTGGAAACCAACTCTATGAATGTATTGATATATAAATACTCTTAATCTAACCAGTTGTAAACAATAATTACAGTGTAAATTAGCGTATAGCTGCGTTCACGCACGGAACACGCTCGTATGAAATGCCCAAAAGTCCTACTTTTTGCGTGGACAGAAGGGTTATATTGCTAGAAGTCGCACACTGTTTTTTTTTTGTTCTATGAAAATTTAACAATTTAATTGAATTACACAAATAAAATACCATGTCATTTCTTTTATTACATTTTACATTGAAATGCTATTTATTCACTTAAACAGGTTCTGGCAATGTGGGTAGTTTTCGTTTGTCTCCAGATAGTAGAGTCCGCTTCCGAAATCAGTATAAGCGCCCATGTTAGGGCAACCACCGGCCCCGCATCCACTGCATGAGCCCTGGTAAAATGAAATTAATTAATCAATTTGTTAAATAATTTGTTTATATGGTCAACGCATTTGATGCTTATATATTGAATATAAATAACAAAATAGTCCGCTGCCAAAGTCTTTGTAGGCGCTCATGTTTGGACAGCCACCCGAGCCGCACCCACTGCATGAGCCCTGGTAAAATATCGATCAATTATTTGGTAAAATAAGTTGTTTATATGTTGAGCACATATGATGCGAATTATTAAATAAAAAAATCCACTGCATGAGCCCTTTTGAAAAATTAATAAATTAAAATGTGTTCAGGATTGGTAAGAAAAAATATCAAGCAACAATTTGAGATTGTTTTTATTTTGCCTGTTATACAGAACATAAGCTTTAAAAAAGTAACAATAAGAAGCGGCAAAACGGTACGGGTTCGAATCCATCCACAAGCCGCAGCCTTATGGGTGGTTTCGATCACGTTTAATTTGCCTATCGGACGCCTTGTACAGTGGCGCGCATGCTTAACCTCTCGATTTCTCTAACGTGTAGCGTTTAGCGTTTAACGTTTAGCGTTTAGCGCTTGATGAAAGGGCATATAAGAAATTAAGATAATTACTCATAATGATGTCCTTTATATGTCCTTCACACCTGTGGGTGGCTATGGTTAAGCGTTTAGCGTTTAACGTTTAGCGTGTAACGTTTAGCGTTTAAGGGTTTAGCGTTTAGCGTTTAGCGTTTGTCTCGAGAGGTTGGGAGTGCGCGCCACTGTATTCTGGTGCAAAAGTTCCCTACTCTATCCATTGTGCCACGGAGGACCACGTACAGAAAACATAAATCTAAAGAATATTTTTACTAAAAGGATTAAATTAATACATTAACCAATATTCTCGAAAAACCTAAATCAAGTCTAAATCATTAGACTTAACTCCAGTCGGATAATTAATCCCTTTAAAGCATTATATGGGGACTTTAAATCCTCTATTCCACGGTTGCGGACTTGATTTAAACGATTAAATCATGTTTCTATAAAATCTATGACTTGGGAATGCCCTTTTTGAAAAAAAAAACCTTCAAATATATGCGGTCCTTAGTGAAACCATACATTTCGACAAGGCTATTTATCAACCGGGGATAATTTTCGGGTTTCTCGAAAGTTCTCATGAGATTGGCTAAATCCAAGTTAAATTTCCGTGTTTCTCTGGATGTTCCATCTATTAAGACAAATTCAAAATTTGCATCCCTGAACTATCTTTAGATAATCTACAAATATACAAATATATAATTATTTCCCTAACTTTATCTATATAGCTTTATAATTTGATTTATAACTTATTTATTTTCAAATATTTTTTGTGACATTTCGAAACTGATACTCACGGGCAGGTTGTTTTCGTTGCTGCACTGTTCTCTTACTACAAAGCAGTCGTTCTCAATGGACACGGCGTAGTAGATGCTCGCCATACCGTGGCTGCACCCGGTGTCAATGGCCTCTGTTACCATGGATATTACGAAAACAGGGATAACTTATTCTAATCATATATGTAATCATTTATGCATTCATATATATTCACTTTGTGAAGAGTATTTTCTAATTTTGGCCCCCTGAGATATCTTCTGGACGTTTTTCACGTCGCGAACATAGAAAGAATGATGTACAGACATCATATTGAAGTCAGACAAAAACTATGTCCATCCTACGTCGGGACGTATCATGACGTCCAGATATTGTGATATTAACCTTAACAAGATCGTTTTAATAACATCAGATCCGAAGACGATATCATACGGACAAACCTTGCGAAAGCATGGACTCCTTACAGTAATGCATTAAAGTTCTATGCTTAGTAATATCACAACACGCTCGGCCAGGGTCGTCTATACTACGCAGCATTCGCAATTGACAGTGTGAGGGCGCCCTATTTCAGGGTCATATGAAAGTTTTCCCGGCGTTTTTTTACGTTCCGGCGTCTAATGAACGTCATATTAGGACATATTCTCGAGAAAAAAAGAAAAGCGCGCCGCGAAAAGGGACGTCGGGGAAGCTTTCAAATGGACTTAAAGCAGGGTCCCCTCTCAACGTCCCTGGAAGTCTTGCCGAGCGGGAATTTTCGATCTATGCAAAACCAACTCACGATCAGGGCATTCAGGCTGTAGCTCGACTCCAATTTGGATATATCTCACAAATGAATCCTTTTGTATAAACATCGACTAGAATAGTTGCAGAATTCTACAAGATCAACTTACGATCAGGGCATCCGGGCTGGAGTTCAGCTCCGTTGGGATAGAAGTCGATGTCACCCAGAGGAGTGAGCGTGCCGTAAGAATCGACGCCAACCCCGTTCGTGTGGATGCAGTCAACCTAAGGCATATGAAATGATATTATATAAAAAATATACAAGATGAAAACCATTAAGGTACGGACAGGCAGATTTGGCGATTTCCTAAGGTGTCTGCGTTATGCGATATGACTGTTCACGCAACGGCGAAATGTTGTATGCGATATTGCGATATCAAATTGGATGAAAGACTATTCTAGATAGAAAAAGTATAATTTTCGTTATGATTTATCTTTCTTATACCATCCATGTTATCTAGCCAGAGTTTATTAGTAACAGCAATAAATATACTTATTCATTTTTCTATTTATTGAAAACAATATCACGGAAATATACTTTGTTATGATTTCAGTACACCCTTTTGAAATGCATATCGTAATGAAACCATGTTGATCCATTCTGCCTTTTTTAATTGAAACTAAACATAAAAATGATTTCAAGTTCTGTTGCAGCAGCTTTACTAAGAATTCGAAATGAACGCCGTAAATCATCGAAAATGTTTCCGAGCAGAACTCTATCCTTGTAGTTTTCAGAGCATATATCGTAAATTTGCGGATTTTGTTGCACAAGTTGTATTAAGTTTAATGTTTCTTTCTTAGATAGCCTTCTAAACTTAGCCATATTTATAACACGCAATTTTATACTATAGTCAAATTGTATTTTTTACCTTAAATATTTAGAAAATACACATGACACTTAATATTGATGAAATGTGTTCCAAAGAGTCTATATAGATTTCTTGTAGGAAGCCTATTGGACCGAGTTTCTACATACATGTAGACTCATTAATATGTTAACCCCCCCCCCCCTTGATTAAGGAAATGATTCAATAGAAAAGTAAGTGTGTTATATATTTCTTTGGTAAAACTAATCTGTTTTGACTGATTATCTATTTGGGCCTGGTCACACAAGTGTCTATAAGATGAAGCTACTTTCATTCAAAATCGATGTCATGATATCATATGATTGCAGTTAAAAATACCTTTAAATCTCTGGCAACATTAGAAATTGTAGTCTAACTGATATTAGGGAAGCAAAATTAATATAAAATGACTATTTTGTCCCTAGAAACTCCTAAAATTAACTAGACTAAACAAAGAATTTCGCAGACTTCGCAATTGATTTCGCAATATCGCAAAGACAGAAATCGCAATCTCACAAACATTCAGTGTTAGACTTTGTTTGTTGCACTGTTTCTTACCAAATAATATCTGATATCGCAATCGCAAAATCTGCATGAACAGATTTCGCAATATCGCTCGGGACTTAGTCAAAATTCAATATCGCTGGGTTTCTATATTTTCTTTGAATTAATTTGCGATTGCGAAATATTTCGCGGCTGGCTGTCTGTACCATTAAGGTACGGACAGCCAGCGTAGCCTAGTGTAATAACTATGGCAAAGTTTAGAAGGTTATCTAAGAAAGAAACATTCAAATTAATCGAACTTGTGCAACTAAATCCGCCAATTTATGATAGTTCTAAATGTTCTGAAAACTACAAGGGTAGAGTTCTGCTTGGAAACATTTTCAATAAGATTGCCAGGCAATTGGAAATAAAAGGAATGACTGGTAAACTCAAAATACATTGTATTATTCATATATCTATCGAATCGGTGAATCTGTGTTGTATTCGACGCATACAGAACATTTCAATATGAAGATTTATGGACGTTCATTTACGTTTAGACGTCCATAAAATGTACTTTTCACGTCTTTCGTCCGTGCCGTGTCGCGATTACGTTGTTTCTACGTCCTTCACAAAAGAACTTATTTAAACGTCCTTAAGACGTCCTTTAACTTGAAATTATTTTTATGTTTAGTTTCAATTAAGAAAAAGCAGAATGGATCAACATGTTTTTAATGCGAAAATGCATTTCAACAGGGTGTACTGAAATCATAACAAAGTATATTTCCGTGTTATAGTTTTCAATAATCAGATCAATGAATAAGTATATTTATTGCTGATACTGACAAACTCTGGTTAGATAACATGGATGATATAAGATGATAAATCATAACGAAAATTATACCATTTCTATCTAGAATAGTCTTCCATCCAATTTGATATCGCAATATCGCATAAAACATTTCGCCCGTGCGTGAACAGTCATATCGCATAACGCAGACACCTTTGAAAATCGCCAAATCTGCCTGTCCGTACCTTTAGATTATTTTGAATAAAGTCAATATACCAAGCTATGTGATAAAATTTAAATATAGATAGGTTCAAATGCCGGAAAAATCTATGCCGTTCGGGTAAATGCAAAAGCCTTTGCGTATGCAAATGAAATGATAAGTTGAAAGTCTGAATGGTATTTAGTCGATGTAATCTTCCAAATTGCTTCAATAAAATCGATTTGTAAAAGGTTAATCATGATTTTGAAAAGGAAATATGAAACTTTTTCGAATGAAATTAGGCGCACTTGATATAGTAATGTAGCCCCATGTTGGCTGTAGTGCATATTTATTTGCCCCCAAAAGATAGTCTACTTAATTTTGAGGTTGTTTACATTGATGCAAGTTGATTCATTATTGTGGATTTAAGTAAATCTAAGGTACGCCCTGATGACAAAATAAACGGACAGTGTACCTGGGGTGCGTCGCTGGGATGCAAGCGGCATTCCGAGGCCCTACTAGCGCAACCATCGAGGTCAAAGTTAGGTCCCGCCGGATCCTGACCTGTTTTGGAAAAAAATACTTTAATGTATCTTGTTGAGGACATATACATTGTAAAAAGGTTTAAAATGTCGAAATGTCGGTCATACACTGATATCAATGCACTTGTATCTGCTACATGCTACATGGTACAGTGATACCGCTCGGTTATCACGGCCAGCTCACGTGTCTACGAATCAAACTCTCACCAACGCATCTCTGAAGGATAACGCTGATGTCAATGTGTTACCAGATCGGTATCAAGGAAGAGACGGTCCTCAGAACGTCCTGATAACGTTGTTAACGTCCGTTCTTTTTTTTTTTTTGAAATTGGGGCGTCATTAGGTTGTTCTTTGCCGATGACACAACCCACTGCCCGCATGACCACAGCTATGGGCTCCGAGTGAATGCCAAATGCTGTGGGAGTAGGAAGGGTTGAGCTGGTCCCAGCTAGCTAGATCTCTACCAAATGAGATCCAAGGTATATACTTTAAATACCCCCGGCCTAGCCCACTCGGCAAGACGTCGACGGACGTCGAGAGGACGACCTAATTTGGACCCATATGTAAGTTTTCCGGACGGCCTTATTCGTCGCGGACGTAGAAAAGACGACCCATTGACGTTGCGTCCGAATCGGACGTACGAATGACGTCCTACGGACGCCGGGACGTAAAAAGACGTCCGGAAAACTTACGCATGGGCCCAAATTAGGTCGTCCTCTCGACGTCACGTCCGAATAAGACGTACTACGGACGACCCTTGCCGAGTGGGAGCAGACACTCACCAGTGATCCTGTTCCAATTGGCCCCACTCTTGCCCGCATGCCCACAGCTATGAGCCCCAAGCGAATGCCCAATACAGTGTGAATAAGACGGGTTGAGCTGGTCCCAGATCTCGGCCACTTCGGCTCCGTTCACGCGCACGTTGCTAGCTGACTGTGGGTAGTAAGCGTCGCCTGGCAACAAACATGTATGCGACCATGTATATGAGGCTGACTATATTTGGACAATATTTTTGAGTTTCATTATATCTTAACGAACCCTGTTTTGTAATGGTTTCTGTTTCCATTCTGAATATAAGGCATATAAAGGGACGAAATATATTCTTGCAATTTGGAGCGTAGTTGCTGCTCGGTAACTATCATAAAGTTCAGTGATTGTTAATTATGGAATGAATTTATTTTTTTCTTAATCGTTAATAAACGGCGTGCGTCTACTTCAATACTACAAAAGTTAGCATCCTAATATTTCTAAAATCTTCCTTACTTGAACCTTCGCTCCAGTCAACGATCACAATGTTGAAATCTCCCTGAAAAATAAATGTGATTTAAGAGAATCGTGCAATATTAAGGTTAGTGCCCAATAAATGTTTGAGAGAAAATGCAAGTTATTTGTATTTTTATAAAACGATACACACAACGCCTAGTATACCGATATTAACTAAAAATATGTACAGCTATTTCATTTGTGTGTTTTGTTTTATAGAATTAAACATTGAAGCATGGATATAATTCTAATGATGACCATATAAATCCGTTAACATTTTAGCTTTATTTCTGTTAGGGTGCACCCTTGGGTATTCAATTCAACCAGCTTTCCGGAGTTGATACCACATAATTTAATAGAATGGCTCTAGTGCAGTGAAATTCCGCAGTGGAACCATTCTAGTTGATTCCGTCACTTAAATTTTCGGCCCAAAAGACTTGAATAAAATAATGAATTTGTTTACCATAATTATCATAATTGTTGCTTGACTGCGATGGTTTGGTGACCAAACCCTATTTTGCTCATTGTTGCAAACTTTAATATTTTCATATGGAAACGTTTTAAGTGGATATCCATGCATGATTTGTCTCCTCTTCCCTAGTCTACAGAAACAGGTTCTGGGTGGCAACCCCCCAGTCAATAAGAGTGAAAGCTGTACAAAATCGAAGCTAAGACCCTGCAGAATGTTCTACATATACATCAAATTCATTTATGATATTCTATGTATGGCGGATCCATGGGGGCCTGACCATATTGGAAGACTTTTCTTGCTTTTATTTCTTAACAAACCTGTCTTCCAATGCATTCCTTTGGGGAAACCGAAAACAACGAGCTGTTAGCAGGTTAGGTAGCTTATTACCTAAAGGTAGCTTTTAGCGTTTCCCATAAGGAATACATGGGAAGACAGGTTTATTAGGGGAAAAAAGCAAGAAAAAATTTCCAATGTGGCCAGCCCTTTGATCCTTCAAGTTAATATTTCTCATTTATACAAGTGAATGTATATCTCGGTACCGTGTTAAGATATGCCCTCCTTGTGTCCTGCAGCCATTCCGTGTCTCCGTCGTTCTGCCAGCCGTGGATCAGGAACATCGTGTCGTCGTTGCGATTGTATTCGTTGCTGTCAATAAAAAGAGAATGCGGTCTCATTTAGGAGATATATCACCATGGCATTTTAAGGTAACTATAAAATCCGTATATCAACATCGCATTTAAACCTTAAAGTTTACTTTAGTGAATATTTAGTGTAAATAACGGTATGATATTTTCCTATGGTATGTACCTTAAACACTCTCTGCACGGTATCATTTAGATAAAAGATATCACAAGCCATCATGCGCATTTTCATACAAGAGCTAATCAATTAATCGCTTATTTTACTATGTATATTACATTTTGGCACCCCTCTTTATCTAAATCAGGTTGGATGTCTGACTACTATACTCACGGAGTGTTTCCTTTCGTGATTTCCTTATAGCCACTGATGTCATTGCGATACAAACGGAATTGAGGCACGAAGCAGTTTGGCAGAGGCCAAGAGGCGCCGTCGAACGGAGGGGCATCTGAATAGCAATCTCCAGACTGTCCAGCGGCGTCGCAGCACACTTGTGCACCGTGGGCCACGGGGCTCCTGGAAGACACATTATACTGACATATTTTTATAAGAAAAAGGCGGAGTTCAAGTAGCAGTTCTCATAACATGATGCAGTTATAAAGGGCTGCATGCTTCTGTGTATAACCATCATTCTAGATATCCAGGTTCACTGAATCTATAATTCGGTGCGTCTTAAAAAGGGACGTCTTCGATCAGATAAGCTATTATTGCGTGAAAAACATAAATATGTTTAAGTCAAACATAAAATTTTAACATAATTATCTGATTTCTTTACGTTGACGTAAATGAAATCATTTTTAAAGTTTTTTTTTTAATAAATATGAAAGTAAGTAAACTTATAAAGGCATCCAACGAAACTTTTTTAAAGTGGTGACATCGCCTGTAAACAATTCTTTAAATACGGACAGCAACACAATTATCTCTTTTTCAGCGTTAGAATTTTTTATAAAGTTGTTCATTTTTTCCAAACCAGATAAGCTGTTTCTCCCTTTCTAGTCAGCTTGTAACAGAAAAGGGACACCTTTTGCTAGAATTGAATTATTGAATATCGCAAAATTGCCTATCATATATTGCAAATAACGAATTATTAGACAAACACATGCCAGTTTAATCCATTTTGGAATAGTTTCCTCTCCTATTTTAACATAAATTAAGAAAATATCATATCAAAATAGGTGATCCTCAAACCACTCAAATCCCCAAGCTAGAAAAATAGTATTTCCTCCAAATTTCCAAGCCAGCTGGAATTGGGTAGGGAACACTTTTTTGAGGAACAGCTCCTGAGGCTCTCTTCAACATTCTATCATCTTTATATCATAGATCTTTATTTTCAGCAGAAACCCCTTTTCTAATAATTCGAGCGTGGTAGAATCTTATGATGTAAATGACATTGCAGTGAAATCAGATTCTTTTGCTCTATACAAGTATGAGCCTATTTTAGCTATATTTTCTTTATAAATACAATCGTGGGACATGGTTCCGCAATCACAAACTAAATTATATGAAACATGTTTCAAGCAGATAAATAGGTTAAGAGTTTATAGGAGAGCATTCGTTGGGAATGTGTTTGTGCTCAATCTGATATATATAGGATTATTATAGCAATCGGCATTGACCTCATACTGTCGAGACGCAATCGAGACGAACTTGTTTATCTCGAAGAGTTACAACATTCATAGGAAGTGATAATCTATGATCTGTATATGGGCTGACGGAGATAATGATTTCGGTTCACATAAGATTTTATGTTTAAGGTGTGGTTACACTGGTATACGTCTTTAGACCATTTAAGACTTTAACATCATAATATCTGGATTTATTTATTATCCGAGCTTTGGAATACCATATAAACAACCATCAAATCGTCTTCAATCTTCCTAGCTTGTTTCATATTTAACATTTAAGAAACTATTTACATGTACATTTGTTTGTGTGTATGTTTTGAGTTTGAAACCATTTAATCATGATTTAAACTTGCTAGTTTAAACAAGGTTTATTAATAATTTAATACCAGAGAAAGTTATAACGTATAAGTTGTTTGAGGTTAGCTCTAGCTTCAAGATCGATTTCATGGAAAATATTTTTTATGTGTCTGTTGTGAAAATGTATATAGACTTCTACCCTTCTATGAATCATGTTTTGCGGCATCAACTTCATGCATAATCACTATAATGCTAAGTCGAGAAACTTTTAGCCTATAACTCTTCTATTTTACACATGTAATCTTTTTTAATTTATACAATGTTTTGAGAAATGTATGTCTTTAGGAAAACATCTTGAACTTTGAGGAATATCACTATATTAGTGCACACTTTGGAAGATTTCCTGAATCTTTAAAAATATCGTAGTTTTATTGAAAAACTACACGAATGATATTTTTTTGGCTTCAGTTTTTGAAAAAAATGTGTTCATATATTCCAATATACACATACAGTATTATTATTATTATTATTATTATGTTTGCATTTGAAATTCTATTTTCAATTTGTGCAAGGCAGAATACAATTTTAAAAAAAAACTTATTTGCACCATCAAATTGTGAACACATTTTGAAATTTAACTTGATAGGTTTACTAATTTCTTTTAAAATGAACTTTAATGCCATAATTTTGCCGATTTAGAATTTTGAAATGCATGGTCGAATGAAGCCGAAATGTGGACACAGATTAGTTCAATAGTAAGAGATATCATTACTGACCAACCAATATATAGGCGGTTGAAAGTCTTAACAATTGACCGTCTTAACAATATTTAAAATGAATATAATGCAAGCTATTTGCATAATAATAGTAATAATCGATAAGCACCTTTTTAGAGAATATGTTTAGAAAGTGCGAAGCATATTATATGAGGTTTGTATATCAGCTTAATAGAGTCTTTAAAATATGATATACATACATGTATATAGAGCAAGTCATAATAAGAGTAAATTTTCAACAAAAAAAACATTTACATATTTGATATGATCTATGCCATATTTATCTAAATACTTGCCACGCGACGCACACAACCGCCAACAATACAACTAGACTATTCATCTTCTTCCTCCTAAGAAATTTGTGACTTTGCGTATAAAACGATGCGAATTTATACCGTTATTGCAGATGAGAGACTGATATGGTACTATCGGCGGAACACGTTGCTATAAGCATCCCACTCGGTAGAGATTGTGCGTTCCATTTGACTTTGAAAAGGCGTTGTCTTTTGGGCCCACATGAAAGATTTCATACGTCATTTTACGTCGAACGCCAGATTAACGTCCGTTATACGTCCTTGATCATCGCGACATTCGAACAAAATTGTTTATATGTCAGCTATCAAAGAGGGCATTCGGGATATTTCCATATGGGGCCAAATAAAAAGGTACTTTAGAATTGTTGTATAATGTCTTGCCTATTGGGAATGCGATAATAATAGAAATCTTCGGTCTGAATAAAAAATTGTCGCATCACGCGACTCTGCGAAGTGCAAAATTACTTCGCATGTAATGGGAGGCCAGCAAACTTAATCATATCTTATGAATTCTTATTTGTGAATAGTGTTACGGCTTTGGCAAGGATCGTTAAATCGTTTAATCAAAATGTATAACCAACAAAACCGATAAACCTATATTTTACAAAATTACCATATGTGGCACATATGTCTTAACGATCGCAATATAAGTGAAATTATATAATTTTTAATGATTTAAAGGTTTAACAAATATGGCCTTATGGCACATATGATGACCTATAAAGTAAGCTAAACATGACATTTACTCTAGATGATTGCAATCAATGAAATCAATGGATGAGATATGAACACCTGTTATGTTACATTGAGGAAGTCTACAAGTTGCCGAATAATTAAGTCTATATCTATATCTAATTGTATCAAACACTTGCCAGGACCCTCAAAATATTATTCACGAGACAGGTCTCCAAAAACCAACCCGTTTCTCGACACGCGGTTTTTATCTCGCTCCGGACTTAAACCTGCGCGACTGCTAAATTTAATAAAGAATCGGGTTATAAGCAATCACTTATGCCAATTACATACGCTCGTTTGTATTAGAATATCCATTGTGGTGTACCGTGACACTCTTGCCCCCGCCCCGGAAGGAGTATTATAGATAATAGTATGTGAGATTGTTGTCCCCTCTGTCACATTCTTGCCCCCACCAAAATATTGAATCACATTATTCTTTTTCTTTTTCTTTAATCTTTTATCTTGCACACACGGTATCTAAGGGGTTTGTTAAAGATACGTTTAAAATTATTTTAAACAGAGAGCAAAAATGACACAATTTATTTGTTAACATACGTAAATTAACGATTGTGATGTATTATTGCATCACGGAGCCAATATAGTAAATGGAAAGCCCTGTCACGTTTCTTATGTTTTCTGTGTGAAAATAACATAAAATAGCATAAACATAACATAAATAAAATGAATGACGAATAAAATATAATGTCTTGAGATGAACAGATTATTGTAATCTCTGATTGCGTCGTGCTTTAACAAATTCCCAGAACAATGTGACAAAACGAAAAAGCAAATATAAGATTTAAGAGCAAACCTCAAACAGCAAAATCGGATGAAGTTTGTTATCGAAAAAAGGACAACAATTCAAATATTAACGATTGTGATGTATTATTGCATCACGGAGCCAATATAGTAAATGGAAAGCCCTGTCACGTTTCTTATGTTTTCTGTGTGAAAATAACATAAAATAGCATAAACATAACATAAATAAAATGAATGACGAATAAAATATAATGTCTTGAGATGAACAGATTATTGTAATCTCTGATTGCGTCGTGCTTTAACAAATTCCCAGAACAATGTGACAAAACGAAAAAGCAAATATAAGATTTAAGAGCAAACCTCAAACAGCAAAATCGGATGAAGTTTGTTATCGAAAAAAAGGACAACAATTCAAATATTTAAGAACTTTTGGTCATTAGTGAGACAGAAGCACAATAGAGGATAATCAAAACCGTACGCAGTGGCGCTGGGTGGCGACCAAGATCGGTATTTAGCAGGACATATTGGTACCCATTAAACGTGGGATAATTACTTTTTAAAAAGATTATCGCGTGATATTAAGGAATATATCACGGTATGTGATCGATGCTGGAAAGTAGATCCAAGAATCGAAACACCATGGTCCGAGCTACATTCTGTGAATGTTCCACATAGTGTTATGCGTTGAATTGGGGTCGACATTACTAAGCTGCCTCTGTGACGATGGGTACCGATACGTAGTTATGGCGGTTGACTACTTCTCAAAAGCCCCAAGCCCATGCCCTAAAGGATAAAACAGCATTGAGCTTCGCATAATTCCTTTTTGAGGATATCATCTGCCGCCACGAATGCATAGAAATACAGATAAACGACCAGGGACGTAAACGGTGTTTCGAAGGAATCATTTTGACTTTCAGGCACAAAACTGCACATCACCAGCCCATCCACAATCAAACCGCCTTGTTGAATGTCAACATATGACCCTAAAGTACTGTCGTGAAGTGCCTTCAGTCTGCACTGTTCTCTGCTCGTCACTCATCAAGGAAATTTTATATCATGTACGGACGAGAAACAAGATTGCCTGTCGGCGTAGAGCATTCTGTGATTGAATCGCTAAATCAGGATATCAGCCAGGATGGTGTCATTTAGTTCATTGAACTGATGGATACAATGAGATCCACTGGTTTTGAGCAAACACGTACAAGAACGTCCAAGAACAGCAAATTGCAGCCTGTGACAAGCGCCATAGTCCCAATCTCTGCGCTATTGATGACCGAAAAATCTCGTTCGGCATAAAGGAGGCAAGTTCACTGAGCGATGGACAGGCCCTTACCAGGTCGCAAAAGTGTTTTGCAAAACACCTATTTACTAACAGGAGAGCAGGATGGTGTACTCAAAAAAAAAACAAAACCTCAAGGAAGCGCCTTCGAATCAATCTGATGTAGCCCTTCCATCAGCCGTACATGAAACGCCACCAAAGAAGCGACGGAAATGCGTTGAAATCTTGAAAGAAAATTATTTTGATTTGATACCGTTCGTTCCCGTTTGCACGAAATTGCAGAGAGATTTCTGTACCGCTTCGGGCCTTCAATGTATTGGGCAAAACTCCAGCTCACCTAGCACAGCATCGCTAACAGTTACGATATTTATCCAAAAACAGTTCGAATATAAGGTGCCGGAAACTGCCTTTTGCGCCTTATTCTATGCTGTATGCCGGAGCCAAGTGGATCATTCGATGTTCACTACTACCTGGCTACTTCAGACATGAGAAATGATAGTGTTTGGGATATCAAAGTTGAGATCAATGCTGCCTCTGAACTCTCGGGAACAACACTCTGCGTACTTAGTCCTTACTGACCCATTTTCAGGTGGTTGCTTTTTAAACCGACCACACCCTCTGAATCACACCTTAAGTAACAGGTTACTTACCTTGTTAACAAGAGTCACCTTTTCGAGCCTTTTAAAATGGCTCTACGTTTATTGACACGGTACCAACTCTAACAATTGATCAACTAATGTAAATAAGCAATCATTTTATGGTATTTTAGTTGCATATGTTTTTTTAGCTTTATATTTCATGGATATTTAAGTATATGAAAACGACAATGAGATATAGGATACGTAATAATCATGTTTTCTAAAGACATTGTAATGCAAGGGCATTATTTGATGAATGTATATATTGTTAAATACAAACAATTTGATACTTGTGTTAATTTTATTCCTTAGAAAACGTCATAAAAGGTGGCAGATGATATTTAAAAGCATAAAAACACATTTGAAATAGATGTATACATAATTACATGCTATAGAACAGATTTTACATATCTAACAAACATATTATTTAAAATGTATATTTGTTAAGGGGGCAAGAATGTTACGGAGGGGGCAAGAATATTATAGACGGTTAAACTATTACGGAGGCAAGAATATGTCACAACACTGGTGGAAACGGGAAACACGACTGGAATCAGAGAGAAACTCTCTTACAAAACTGTGTAAATTCGTATATTAATATAATATATCATAATTTACTCAAAGACTCGCTTACAAACTCATACCATGTAACAAAATAAGTAAAGGCACGACGATCAATTATGTCTAACTTCAAAAGCCCAAACAATTAAGTCTTAATTTATAACTTATTTACAACTGATATAATGTTAACGATTTTTTTGTTTTGTGTATTGCTCTGCTAAATGTTTTCTGAGATATTTTTTTCTTAATTGATAGACATCTTTTAATTGTTTTATGAGGGGAATTTGATGTGTAATGTTTCTGTATTAGCTTTTATTTTGTTAAAATCATATAATTCGTTTTAGCATAATGAACAGAAAATGAGTTTTAAATAATTGTAGAGAAGTGGATTTTCCGAACCATTCAGGTTTTTTGTTTATTGTTGACTTCCTTTTTATGAAAAGTGACATTAAAAGGTGTTTTGTTATAATTGTCCAAATTCTTAAACTTGGCACTCTAATGTGAACATTTTATATATTATTTGCGTAAGATTTTCGTTTTCCTAAAAAACAATCGGTTTATATCTGTCCATACTTTTGTGTTATCTTTTGTAGTATTTATTTTCATGAAGAACAATGTTTGCACCATTCCTATCGATAATGAGTTCTATTATATTTACTTAATTGATGCCAAGTATAGCAACACATCAGATCATATTGTTGTATCGCACTAGCTTGTTTCTAGCACGAGGTATTTTTCACCAACTGTTGCTCTCTTGAGTTGGGCGAAGAAGAATGGTTTCTTCCTTGAGTTATCTACCATGTAGTTTACGTTTGCTTTATTAGCCATGATCAATATATTAGATCATTGATTTTTGGACGGAACTGAAAACATTTACATATATTCAAACTTGATATTTGGATAATATGTATCGTTTTAAAAGAGAGTTAAAGTATGATACCTTTTTTGCTGATATTATATCTTTGGGTAAACTTTTAAATACTTTTACACAATAGACTCTTAAGCAATATGACTCGGTAAAATAGTAGCATGGTAGATTAGTAAAGAGCATATTCAATCATGATATACTTTTAAACCGTGCTCATGCGTCTCGCGGGTCCCATATTTTGTGTTGTTCACTTTGAGTTACTGCGTTTAACATAGCATAACCTGGGATCAATATAATATTATATCAATATTATAATACTCACCCCATAACATGGGCATAACATGACCGAAGTTAGTTGAAAACGCGGTCATTACGTAAAATAAAAACAATGGATTAGTCGACATATTTTACATAATTATAAGACAACTGATAAAATTGATGATAGTATAGTATATATTACAAGAAGGTTAATATATTTTCCTCAGTTTCAAAGGTTATTGTAAGCATGACAATATCGTTCTAAAGAGTTTTTACAATGAATCTTCAATTATCGCCCAAATAGATTCGTTATGTCACAAGGTGTAACGACAGCATTTGTCCATGATTGAACATCAGGATAGTAGAAACATCTCAGCACGATACTGAACAGGTCTAACATTTATGAAATACACTCTGAAATGGGCTTACTGCAAGACAGAAAGCTGCTTAATTCACGATCGTTTTATGATTTTTATGAGTACGACTCCTACGAGTATTAAAAACCAGTTTCTTGTTTTACGTAAATATATATATATAAATTAACTGAAATATGATTCATACGATGCTATGCCATTCAACGATGAAATGGATTATATATATGGGACAAATTTATTATGAATTCCAGTGTCTCTCGTAATTATTACTCTTAAGGAAACACGCTTCGATCAGCCACGGTTCGATTTGACCACTGATTTTTAGGCCCCAACCCAAAAGGTTGGGGGCCTATAGGTTTGGGGTGTCTGTCCGTCTGTCCGTCATACTTTTTTGTACGGGCTAGAACTTTTGAACGGAAGGTCATAGAGACTTGGTTATAGGCTCAAATGAAAGGTCTTGGTCCGTAGATGTGCCTTTTGACCATTTCGGTCAAAAACACCCGACCGGAAGTTGTCAAATTGGCCAAAATAGCCAAAAATAGCGGTTTTTCAAGACTTGGGCTTGTACGGGCTAGAACTTTTGAACCGAAGGCCATAGAAACTTGGTTATAGGCTCCAATGAAAGGTCTTGGTCCGTAGATGTGCCTTTTGGCCATTTCGGTCAAAAACACCCGACCGGAAGCTGTCAAATTGGCCAAAATAGCCAAAAATAGCGGTTTTTTAAGACTTGAGCTTGTACGGGCTAGAACTTTTGAACGGAAGGTCATAGAGGCTTGGTTATAGGCTCAAAATAAATGTCCTGGTCCGTAGATGTGCCTTTTGACCATTTCGGTCAAAAACACCCGACCGGAAAGTGTCAAATTGGCCAAAATAGCCAAAACTAGCGGTTTTTCAAGACTTGAGCTTGTACGGGCTAGAAATTTTGAACGGAAGGTCATAGAGTCTTCTGAAATACTCGAAAACGACTTTGGGGGCGTTGGGGCCTGTTCGTGTTCACTGAATACTTGTTTCTGTTATTCATTTGTACGTAATCTTTACATCGCATTCTTAATTCAGGTTCTAAAACTGTATTACCATTTTTACTGTATAACTGTATTTACTGTATTTGCGTTTCAGAATGATATGCCTGGATCATTGCGAATGAATCATGCCAATTCAATCATCAAACACGACATGTGAGGCTATTTATCTGCCTCTCTACGGTTAGTACTCGTACTCATTGCAATTTCTGTATATTAAGCTCATTGCGTTTAGCTGTATTGGGGATGTATGATATTGACTTGAACTCTTCATTGAAGCTGGTCATAAAACATATGAATAGCAGTTCGTTATTTAAATGATTTCATGAGAAAAAGTATACTTGTTTTTCAGTTCATGCAGCTGGATTATCATGACTTTACATGTAACAATTATCAAACCCTTCCTTGATTTAATTTTTATTGCCGTGACAGTCTATGTGATATATTTCATTCCTTATTAAACACTCGCTTAATTTTACAGGAGACGTTTGCTCATCGTTTGTATTTGACACGGGTTTTCCCGCGGTCACTCTCTCTGGATCAGACCGTTTCAGCGATGGCACGGACTATCAAAGGGTAAGGTTTTTAAAAAACTTTTTTACAACTTAATGAACAGGCCTACTCATTGATAAGGATTTCGAATATTAAAAGAAATAGTTGGTTCTGCAACTTGTATTTTTGATAATGTTACAAAAACGAGTCGAAAAGTGTTAGTAACATATTTATACTCACCAATTTGAAATGTATTGGAGTTAAACATTAAAACTACAAGATAAAAGCCTTGAACTACATGTTCATGCCTTGATAACTAACATAGAATACTACGCTACGCGATCCGTGACCTAGGCTATATCAAACCAATCAAATTTTAACCGTATTTTAACTATCTGTTTACATGAATTAACTACATTTGATAATAACCACACTGTATATTTCAGGGTGCGGAGGTGTTTTCGCAGCTGTGGCCCGCCCTCGTTCAGTGCTACGTGATCCTGGCCTTAGGCTACCTGGCCGGGCGCACGCACCTGCTCACTCAGGCGCATGCGCATGGTCTCGGCACATTTCTCTCCAACTTCGCGCTCCCCTCACTTCTCTTCAGGTAATGCAGGTTTGAACAAGTTTAACCGGTTCAAAACAGATGCTATAAGTTTTACCGACTCAGTAATGAGGATATGATATTGCGATACCCTTCAAAATGAGAAAGAATTTTATTTAGTTTACGAAATAATTTCCAATTTCTGCGCATGCAAAAAGTACACAAACGACCATAATTTATCGCCCCATGTTACAACCTGCAGGAGCCTGGCACTGATGAAGTTGGACGAAGTGAACTGGCTCTTCCTCTTGGTTGTGCTGGTAGCCAAGGCTGCGGTCTTTCTTCTCGTATTATCGCTCAGTCTCCTCATCACGCGGCCCGTCCACGTGGGCAAAGCGGGAATGTATGCCATCACGTCGCAGCAGAGCAATGATATTGCGCTGGGGTATCCAATTGGTGAGTGATTTTGTGCGGTTAGTATGAGAAAAAAAAAGAATGAGTTTAAGGATATACATGTACATGTATCTGTATTTGTAAGTAGGAGAATATGTATCGAGGCTATGTAATGATGAGATATGTGTTTTCTCATACATCTTTACCACTATTTATAATCAAATATTAGCATTTATTATTTTGTATATTTTTAGGAATGGTTTTTATAAATTACAAATCCATCGCACTACCTACTTGTATACGAATACAGTTGTTCTAATTTTTGATTTCAGTGTACGCATTATACGGGAACTCAGTTGAGGTGAGCTACCTGTACCTTGTGCAACCAGTGTCACTTGTTTTGTTGAACCCGCTTGGTGTGGCCTGCATGGAACTCCAGAGACACCGCCGACCTGCTTTGAATGCTGCTGCAAGGTAGGGAAATGGAGATGGGTTGATGTGATACAATACAATTCAGGGAGACTTGTCTGTTGGCAACGGCATCGTGTCTCTTTGAAATATATGATCATGTCTTTAAATGTGCACATATTTTTTTGTGTCCGTGATTTTGCTTATGGAATTGATATACCATTTGTTGATAAGACTACTAATCCACATAAAAATGCAGCTAACTTTACTTACAAATTTCGTTCTTAAGCCTGTACTTATTTTCCGACTGACAATGACCCCATACAATGATTTCTTTTAGTGTGTTGATACCAAAAAAAAAAAAAACAAAAACAACAGTTCAACACAAATATAAAGGTAACGTTGTGCTGACTTGCATGTACTATCCATGAAAAATACTCCCTTCTATCATTCTCAAGGTGCAACCGGCGGAGTGCCTGGGCCTCTGTCTTACGCGGCATCCTCACCAACCCCATCGTGCTCATGAGTGCACTGGGTCTCGCGGCCAACTTCGTGTTAGGTCAACACTTGCCACGTGTTGTAGATGACATCCTCAAAACGCTAGGTGAGCTAACCTATAAGATGTTTAAGTGTTTTTTGGTAATGACAACAACGAGGGTGATGATTTGGTATTAATTATGCAAGTCTACTTAATATAAGTTAAATATTTGTAAGTTTAGATTACTTTAGTAATTACTCACTTGTTTTTCCAGTATTGTTACAGTACACTATCTACTTAATACTAAGTGTTTTTACGATCGCAAATTTCAACGTGGTCATCGACATCTTACCAGCGTTGTCGTCCTATGTGCTCTTTCAAACATGAACCTTTACCTACATGTAAATTGTATGCATCAGTTATTGTATTTTTTTTTCAGGCGATGCATTCAGCGGGGTGGCGCTCTTCTTTTTGGGCCACAGCATGGTAGGCAAAATAGGTGGACTGACGGTCCGAACAACCCTGACTGCAACTTTGCTCATTGCAGCTAAAATGTACGTATTAGATTATGTGGGCAAAATTTAAACCAAGTCAATAATTGTCATTGATAAATAACCTATAGACAATAACTTGGTTTATTAAACACATTTTTGTATCCTCAAGATGTAACAATTTGAAAAGTATAGGGGCCTATTATTGCAATAATGTATGGTGATCGTTAGATATGATTATGTGTCCCTTATCCCACATAATGTGTAGCGTTTTACAGAAAATTGTGTATTGATATACATGTTTTGTAGTAACATATACACTTCATATTTTAAAAGGGAAACATGAAATAAATGCAAAACATGCTAAGTGAACGCTATCCAACCAATCCCTCGATATGTTATGCAAAATTTGAAACGTACATGTAATTGTGACACAAATATTCATTTATGCACTTTTCTACCCCTCTATTCATGTACATATGTACCGTAAGTATTACATAGCTAGTATCTTCACCCCCTTCATCCACAGGTTGCTGCTTCCCCTGTTGCTACGCGAGGTCTGCACTCTGTTGATCCACACCCATGACCCACACCACGACCTGTCTTCATTCGCCTTCCTCTACGGCACTTTTCCCACTGCACCCGTGGCCTTTTTATTTGCCACTCAGTATCGAACCGCACCCGACGTAGTGAGTGTTAACCGCCCCCGTTTATTCACCCACTTTTAGTGTACTGTATAGTCTCAATGTATATGCTCACATCACAGTGTATATGAAAAAAGAAAAAATGAAAAAAGAAAAATTTCGTTAGAATTATTATCCCCCGTGAAAACGAGGGGATATAGGGTTGAGCTTGTCCCTCTGTCCGTCTGTCTGTCTGTCTGTCTGTCTGTCTGTCCCGCTTGATATAGGGTACTTTGTGCAGGCGAGTTAGGTATGAAGGAGTTGAGCTAGAGCTTTCAAATTTTATACACGTATACACCAAGGTCTGAAGCCGTGCCTCGTCAAGGTTCTATCTCGATCGGTTGCAAATTGTCGGTTGAAATTGGAGCACTTTAAAAATTGTCGATTTTAAACTTTTTTTTCAGATGCCAAGCACTTTGTGCGGGCGAGTTTGGTCTGAAGCGATTGAGCTAGAGCTTTTAGATTTTATACACGTATAAACCAAGGTCTGAAGTCGTGCCTCGTCAAGGTGTCATCTCGATCGGTTGAAAATTGTCGATTCTGGAGCACTTTAAAAATTGTCGATTTTAATCATTTTTACAGATGCCAAGTACTTTGTTCAGGCGAATTTGGTCTGAAGCAATTAAGCTAGACCTTTCAAATTTTATTCTCGTATAAACCGAGGTCTGAAATCGTGCCTCGTTAAGGTTTTATCTGGATCGGTTGAAAATTGTCGATTCTGGAACACTTTGTAAATTGTCGATTTCAACATTTTCACCCGATGTTAAGTACATTGTGCACACGAGTTTGGTATGAAGGAATTGAGCGAGAGATTTTTCAATTTAATACACATATAAACCAAGGTCTGAAGTCGTGCCTCGTCATGATGTCATCGCGATCGGTTGAAAATCGATTTTGGAGCACTTTAAAAAGTAGCGAAAAGTTCATATTTAGATGAGGAAATGTGGGTGATAATATTAGATATTATCATTTAAGTACGTGGAATGTGCTTATATCAGCAAACATGCTTATATAAGCAATTATTTTTTAGATAAGTGAAATTATATTCTTTCTTCACTTGTCTCGTCAGCTACCTTCAAAAACATTTTGCGTGTGATTTTATAAGCAATAATGTTTCATGATTAATTTGCTGATATAAGCATGATTGCTTATAAATATGCATTTATAAGCAATCATGCTTATATCAGCATATTAATCAGCAAATTAATAGAGATGTGTTAACACCGATCTGGTGAGCCTGATGCATTTGGAATTGGCTTACAAAAGTAATCGTGCTTATATAAGCATATTTGCTATGTAAGTTAAATGCTATATTTGTTTCACTGGCCTTGTCAGCTGCGTCCTTAAAGTATCTGGGGTGTGCTTATATAAGCAAATTTTAATGTAATAAAATTATATTTTTACTTCACTGGCCGTGTCAGTTGCCTCTCAAAAGCATTTTGGATGTGCTATATGAGCTCGTGCTTATAAAAGCATATTTTCTTTAATTTATAAATTGAGGATTCTTTTGCCAACTGGTCTCGTCAGTTCAAGACATGTCTTCAGAAAGAAGTGAGTGATGAAGCAAGATGTTACTCCGTTTTTCTTTCATCACATGATCGTGTTTATTCGCAAAATAGTTTGTCATTTCCAAGGCTAATTTTAGTAAAAACTAACCATCCTGCATATACGAATTGTTGAAGTTCACAGGGGATCCAAGGTCACTGACCTTCAAGTTTTTCACTAAAAATAGATCGATAATTACAGCAACCTGATTCATCATGAATGATCCCCTAAACATGGAAAGTGTTTTCCTAAAGTTCTAATATTGTTGTAATTCCTGATTTTATTATCAGAGTGCAATTTTACCATAATCAATGTAATGAATAAAAATTGAACGACTTTGATTGCTCCCCCCCCCCCCAAAAAAAAACATTTTTTTCTTTGAAGATGCTATATTCCTTTGACGATGCTATATATATTCCATTGAAAATGCGATT
>LQRL01151346.1:0-10991 GCA_001703475.1 Hydroides elegans
TGACGAGGCACGACTTCAGACCTTGGTTTATACGTGTATAAAATTCGAAACCTCTAGCTCAACTCCTTCATACCCAACTCGCGTGCACAAAGTACCCTATATCAAGCGGGACAGACGGACAGACGGACAGGCGGACGGACGGACAGACAGACAGACGGACAAGCTCAACCCTATATCCCCTCGTTTTCACGGGGGATAATTAATATAGTTATATAAAGAAGATTTCAATTCGTAAAGATACCAAGCATGATTAACCGTTATATACGATTATAACACCATGCTACTCTGAATCTTTCCTGTGATAATCCACCTACCCCATGGCTTGTACATCATGAAGCTGGTATGGAAGAACCAGGTGCCCAGCAGCAGAAGCGCCCAACCACGGACGATGCAGAATGCGAAGCGACCGCCCTTCCAGTATTCGGCCAGTGCCATCAAGCCGACGAGGAACATGACGCGAGTGGGTAATCTGCAGAGATGGGTTGTATAAGAAAGGAAATAAATGAAAATGTTCAACATCGGGCGCAGGACTAGAAAATGTACAATATTTATTTAGGGGGCGCTTATGGTATTATATATTAGAGCGGTCGGGAGAGGAGGACGACGATATAAATCCTCGCATGAACCTTGCTCAGTCTTTAAACTCGCTTACATATTATACAGGTAGGATGCATTTTATTCTAAACGTGAAAGTCGTGGAACCAACTCAAATTTACATAAAACATGCATAGAGTAACAAAACTCTTAAGAATCTTTACAGCGACTCACAAGAACGAAACCATGCATCGATGATAACCATCACTTTTATTTCTTCTACTCTATACTATACCAACTCATCATTTCTATCACCTTGATATACTACATCCTGTAAGTATAAAACTCACACGTGCACGGTCTTCTCAAGCGGCGACTTTCCCGGCATATCCGCGTGCCACACAAAGGCCATGCCATACCAAAAGAAGCACAGCGCCGCGCTCAAATAGTCAGCGCCAGGGGGCACCACTTTGACCTTGAAATGGGTCAAAAGGTCAATGAGTCCATGCAGTGCAAACATAAGGTATATGGTGATGTGTTGCAAACCCTGCAGTTTTTGGAAGTTGCCGTTTTCGTCGATGAAGTGCGGGCCTTTCCCGTTTGCTAGTTCGCCTATGAGTCCTGTAGTATGAAAATGATGGCACGGATATTGAAATGATACTTTACTTTACCCATAAAGATATGGAAAAAAACATTTATTCTAAACTAGAACTATTGTAACCAAGTATAGTTTACAATAAGACAAGAACATTACTACAGTCATGCCGCTTTTATTCAAATACACATATACTGTATGCTATAATATTGGCCTAAATCGTATCCTACGAAATCACATTTTGCACAAGCAGTAAAAAGAATGATAAGATAAAACATACCGCAAACAGGAAAGAGTATCTTGAATATGCATTCAATCGGTACACGTCGATTGCAAGGCAAAGGGTAACTAAGACGACCTTCAAACTTGTCTGGATTCTAAAACATATTAAGAATTTATGAAACATATATTTCATATAGAAACCCACAACATGAGCACAATTAAAATTATGTAGCGATAGGAAAAACAGGCTTGCCTCTCCGGAAAGAGACTTGAATGTTTACTATAATATTGTTGTTTTTTATCTCTTTCACCTTAGCGCTCATATAAATAAATGAATATTTGATATAAGCAAGACAGGAAAAGTTCCAGTGACAATTGATTCCGGGTTGTGATCCATCAATATTATTCACATCCATGTTAATTTTTCTTGAGTGCACGGGTGTTGATTTTATAAATAGTTTGATTGCATATTGCGTTTATTCTATGGTCGAAGGATGTCAAAGAATTCATTAAAGCAAATGTAATTTCTAAGGCCGATTAGAAAATACCAGGTTTAAAGAATCACATGTATCGGCGGGGTAAATATCTTTACATACGCGTTTTCCTTAACGAAAAATGAATTGTATCCTCAAAAGCTAAAGAATCCATGATTAACTTTTTAATGATAGTGTGAATGGAATTTATAAACATAACCTTCATACCTTATGATATCTCGAAAACGTGTTACATAACCACCATATTGCTATAACAATGAAGAAGACTGCTTCATCCACATGGCCAATAAACGAACCCATTTTCTGTTAAATTTATTTTTACGACAATATTTATCCAGAGAATATTATATATTAGATATTTTAAATTTCAATCATTTTCAGATATTTATCCGATTTCCAATATGGATACATTAAGTAATTTGGAATGAGTTATTCCTTATCCTTTATGAACATGATGTTTGTCATGCAAATTATAACAGATATCATCAAAAGTAGAAGGTTGTTAATTGATAAGCATTCGCGGCATAATCATGCAATTATTTTACCACTTGAACATAATATGCAATGCATATAAGCATTCATATCTCGGGAAAAACATAAAGGGATCCTTGCAAAAACATGTTAATTTATTTATACAATTAACAGTACCAATGCTTTCCATATATGGATTTCTAAATTGTATAGGTATAGAAATATGTACATTGATTCAATTTAGATTACCATCGATACTTTAAGCTCTACGTTCACCACTTCATTCGTATAGACATTAATTTCATGGAATTGCTTTTCTCCCGTTATTCGCATTATATCTTTTATCATGCTTTATATAATAAAAAGAGTCTTTGGCAACAAGCCCCTTAAAGTATCTGTGTCAGCCTCGGACAGGGTCAGACGAGTACTCACGCAACTCCCATCCACAGCCTCTTGTACCAATCAAGATGAGAATAAGGGTGTATTTTTAAGAGGAATGTTTTACTTAAATTTGTGACCGGTACATGCCCAACATTAACTCACATTAATAATATCAATCCACACGTTAAACAGGGTTTTATGTAAAACCACGATGGTAAAAAAATCATGGACTATTCGTGATAACTGATAATATTATTTCGTAGAACAAAGCTGTACATTATTGAGCATAATGGAAATTGGGTATATCTGATGCTTCATGACAAATATTTCCGACAAAAAATGAAACCTGGAACAACTCATTCCATTAAATATATATGTTTATTCTAAAAATGAAATAAATAAAAATTAAATGCATCTAATAAAATACGAACAACTCATTGAGCATTATTAATTATTGTATAAATGTATAAAAATTGTATTGGATACAGATATCGCACTATAGTTATTTAACTTGGAGTTTATAATGAGTAACAATATCATAATAGAGCTATGACCAATTTACAAAAATAGTCCATGAACATACCGTCCTCTTCATGTCCTTGCGTTATGTCACATACGCACGCAAGGATATATATGGCTGGAGAAGTGATAAGGCAATACCACTTAAACTACTTCCCGTTATCAGTATATAACGCAAGCACGGGCTTACCCGATTTCATAATAAGTGCTTGTTTCGTGGATGCTACAAATATGGAAACGCCCAAAATAAGGACTGTTATCTAACAATCTATGACAGCTGATATTTCTTTTTTATCTTAGTAATACTTTTTACAGTCAGTAGTGGATATACCACTTCGATAGATGGTGGATAAGGATTATGCTATTGAGCTATGTAGTAAAACTATCAACCTATCATACGTTTTATCCATGTATTTATTATGAAGCGTAAATTCACGTAGTTTATTTCAATAATTAATTATCAGAAGTTATAAACAAGGGGCTAGAGCCTTCGATCCCCCGTAAACTTTCAATAATTATTTGTTTTAGCATGGTCAGCACTGGAATAACAAAAGCATCAGAGATGCAAAGCCCCAAGTCTTTGTTAAATATTTATATTCTTTATTAATAATACATGTCAATTTAAAATAGAAAATGATATTGTTTTTGTCTTTCTCACAACGTCTTTGTCATAACGATTTTCTCAAAAAGTCTTTCCTAAAACGTCGTTCTCACAACGACTTTCTCA
Organism: Hydroides elegans; assembly: GCA_001703475.1. Taxonomy (NCBI): domain Eukaryota; kingdom Metazoa; phylum Annelida; class Polychaeta; order Sabellida; family Serpulidae; genus Hydroides; species Hydroides elegans. Next base: position 3,944 of record LQRL01151346.1, read on the forward strand.
CAGTGGTTTTCCCACAAGAAAACGTTTTTCTCACAAGTTGTGACAACGTCTATCTCACAACGTCTTACTCACAACGACTATTTTTCAATGTTTTTCACACACCGACTTTCCCATAACGTCTTTCTCACAACGTCTTACTAACAGCGTCTTTCTCATTACGTCGTCTTTCTCACAACGACTTTCTCTCAACGCTTAACTCACAACGTCTTTCTCGCAATGTCTATACCACAACGTTTTTCTCACATTCTAAATTTGTTACAGCTCAGTACATCACTGCTTTCTTCGTCACTAACTCGCCAATAGAAAGGGATTTTTATTGCTCAGACCCCTATTTTATTAATTCCTTGACGGAAATTTTGTCGCAATTGGGGTTTACTTGACTGCTCGCCAATCCAACACATAGAAGAGGAGAATTCCTTGACCAATTTTTTTTTCAGGGCAAACTTATTTTTCAGACCGCTTCCTTATTGGATGATATTTACACTCAAACAGAAAATTCCATTTCAAAATATATTTTACACCAAAATGCACAACTTTTTAATTATCTAATAATCTACATTCAAACATGTCATACAGCCTTTTTCTAAAATATAACCTCAGACAAAGAAATTTAATTTAAACATAACCTTTTGGTGACTTTCTATAGCCTGTTACGGAAAATAAGATGCTAACATTGACAATCTTTTGAGTAATTAAAATATTCATGAAGAGCACCTCACGAGATGTTCCTAAAAATAGGTGTTCCTTTTCAAATTTCATCTAGCCCCAAAATGTAAAAATGGCCTTCTAGCTACAATTAAAGGAACACCTTTTTAGATTTTTGTCGGTTTTTATATTTTTTTCGTCAATATAGGGTTTAATTATATTCACAAATATATATCTAGGCTAAATAAACTGCGGTACAACTAAAAATTGGTAACATATATAAGAACTAGAAGGTCAGTGACCTTGGATCCCCGTGGACTTCAACAATTCGTCAATACAGAATGGTCAGTACTTATTGAAATCTTCCTTGGAAATAACGAACTAATTTACATACACAAAATATCGAATATGAAAAAAGAACGTTTTAGTAGAGGACCGAATTCTACATTTCCTAAGCTTATATATCAGTAAATTAATTGAAGGAGACGCGCCATCAAAGATAAAACGACGTCTTTCGCGCAACGTCTTTCTCACAACGTCTTCCTCATAACGTCTTTCTCACAACGAGTTCTCACAACGTCTTTCTCACAATGTCTTTCTCACATCGCCTTTCTCACAATGTAATTCACGCAACATCTCTCACAACGTGTCATTCGACAATGTTTTTCTCACAACGTCTTTCTCACAACGTCTTTCTTTAAATTGATTTTGTCACATCTTTCTCACAACGTCTTTCTCACAACGTCTTTCTCACAACGTCATTCTCACAAGGTCTTTCTCAAAACGTCTTTCTTAAAATTGATTTCTCACAACGTCTTTTCAAAAACGTCTATCTCACAACGTGTTTCAAAACCTCTTTCGTAAAACCATTTTCTCACAACGTGTTTTGCACAACTTTTTGCATTTCGACAATTTGCGGTTGATCTACATGAAACCTTGACCAGGCACAGCTTAAATGTATCATGTTTAAGAATATAAAATATGAGCCCTAGCTTATTTCGTTTAATGTGGGATGCCATTTCTACAATTTGTGGTTGATCGACATGAAACTTTGACGAGGAAGACCTGCAATATGTGTTTTAGCTTGATTTATTCACAGCTTGTTCTATCATTGAACAAAATTTGCAATTCAAGGAATAAGACGATTGATGGATCGACATGAAACTATGTTGAGGCAGAATTTTTACTTGGCAGCTAGCAAAGACAGGGCATATATTGACTGTCTTTCTCATACATACATACTTGAATGAAGTTCTTATAATATCACCCACATTTCCTAAACTGATTATAATTTTCGCCCTTTTTCAAAGTGCTCCAGAATCGACAATTTTCAACCGATCGAGATGAGGCACGACTTCAGACCTTGGTTTATACGTGTATAAAATTTCAAAGCTCTAGCTCAACTCCTTCATACCAAACTCGCGTGGACAAAGTACCCTATATCAAGCGGGACAGACAGACGGACAGACGGACGGACAGACGGAGAAGCTCAACCCTATATCCCCTCGTTTTCACGGGGGATAATTAGCAGGCATATGAAGCCCATTTATGAAAAGCATGAAAATGTGATAAATAAACAAAATAACCTGATATTATTCTAAAATACAATCGTTTATTCAATTTAAAACAACCATTTCGTTAAGCGCTGTGATATATTCCGGTTCTCCTCATTATACTAGTGCTCTAGATTCCAGTTTCGAATATGCATGGCAAAAGTGGTGTGCATGTGGCCCTTTCCAAGTTTTGCAACAGGGAGACTGAGGAATGTGACCGAAGATAAAAGTGAGCCCGCATTGCAAAGTGATGTTTTTTCATTCCTTTTTTCAAAATCCAAACTAATCTGAAGGAAATACAGGCTTTGGCATTTTCCCTTATGCTTTTATGAATGACAAAAAAAAAAAACTTTTTTCTAAGCAGATGGGTCACATGACTGAAATATCATTAGTCATTTAAAAAGCAATAATGGGTAGAACCGAAACGGTTGGCATTTAACGGATAAAAACATAAATATGGGTGATTTCCACAAGAAAGAGCCAACTGGCAAAACGTTTATACAAAGGAAATCCCAGTGGGCTGGGCTTTCCAAACATTTTAAATCGTCATTCGAAGTACTATGAATTGAATTAGTTTAAATGTTGTATTTATGCTAGGTGCAAATAACATAAGCACAGTTTCTCATCGATCCTTTTCGAAAGAAAGCTAAATGCCTTCCATAACATAATGAAAGAAGTTTCACCAAACCTCTCATTTGCTTATGACTCGATTTTATACAGACACCTCGATAGACACAATAATCATCGGTGTGCTTGTTTTAATTATATTATAGATAGGGCCAATGTTTCGATTGAAGATTTTTGTAGAAAGCAAGGTTGTTCCAATGTGGATCCCTTTCAATCCGGCATTTTCGGTTAGATTTTTGCTGGAGACATGGCACGGATTGGCTTCATCCAAGTGACAGATGAATGCGCTATGTGGATGATAGCATTCGTTCTTTTCTCATGCGCCTGCAAACCCACATTTCATCCCCAAAAACGCGGTTTCGTGTCAAGGTTCCGGAAACGTGTTCTCTAACTTTTATGTGTTTGATCTCACATTTAAGAATGCGCAATTTAAAAGCATAGAACATGCCTATCAAGCCATAAAAGCTCAAAAGAACTACCGAGAGGACGAAGTGACAAACATTTTAGATGCTAAACATCCTCGGGACGCCAAGCGGATTTCGAAGGAGATCCAAACTTACCAGCATTTGGAGCTGATCAAATTTAACTTTATTGCAAAGCTAATAAGGTTATAGGCTGAGCAGTATTCCGAATATACACACGCATTATTGACCATCGGAGATAGTATTAACGTTGCACGGGAACATGTGTGGACACGTGGCTTACCTTCCAAGTATTTCGTAAATATGCAAGCAATAGCTTGGCCTGGTGATACGGAATGGGGAAGGTACATTGCATACTTCTGTTACTGTCATCAATAGGACGTATGGTGATATAGAATGGAGAAAGCTACATTGCATACCTCTGTTATTGTCATCAATAGGACGTATGAATCAACCCGACCCACCTTAAACATCTGCAGCCCAACGGATACTGCCACGATTGCACATATAATGGATGAAAACCTGCAGACCCAACAACTCGTTACAAGTTCATCGGCTGTGACAACGGATAGTATGTCCCTTGAATGAGTCCCTTGAAGCGATTTCATACTTACAGACTGCTTCCTATCGGAGTTGTTCGGACGATGAATCACCCAGTGCTTCTTCGCTTTATAATGGTAATGGCTAAAGCATTATTGGAAGTGTGCCAGCACTCGGTTTTCGCACTCCAAGCCACCTTATGTCGCGATGCGGCGCTCCATGGCCAGTTGGTATCGTTACTCTAGATCAGATGTCACTGCTGAAGAATGCCCCTTGTAATCGGTCTCAGTATTTGTTCGACCCTTCTCTGGTGCAGTCTCTCAACGACCAGCCAGCTGAATTTATAATTGTTTTCTTTTGAAACAAAATTACTATAATGATTTATGACTTTGCTAAATATATGGAAAGAAGAAAGTGTTCATTAATAGTGGGTAAATGTTGAGGTTATGTGAGTGGGAAAAAATAGTTTTTATCACACATTTAAAAGGAATGCTATTGCTATACATTTATATTTTTGTATTCTTATGGCATTTTGGTAAAACAAAAAGTTAATTTTATTGGTTTTTACAGCATTCGTCGAGGCTAGGGGGGCTGAAGAAGTAGGGTCTGTCTTTTGTAAAGGGCCGAAATGTGTGTGTGTGTTAATTAGCAATAAAATCAGTATTATCTACAATATGTTGGCTTTCTTCACATCTTAGTTTAATCATATAATTGTCTTTTTTCTTATTTTTTGTCTTAAGTTGTTATATTATGAAATTATTTATGTAATTATGTTTTGTCGGGAACTCGTTGAATGGATATCCTTTTCCCAAAAAATATAATCATTATCAATGTGAACTATGTTTGGTCCAAAAAATATAATCATTATCAATGTGAACTATGTTTATTAAAAAGAACACGGACCTTTTGACATCAATTTTTCGGAATATTATTATATACCGGCCCAATTTCACTTTTTAATTTTCCCCTTTAACAAAAAATATGATAATGGCTACTTGAGCGTTTTACGTGCATTATAACATGTTCTATTTATCATGATGCAAGCTAATATTATTTGATATTATAGTCCTTAAACCCGGAAGAAGCTAAATATATTCATATATACATAAAAGTATGTGAGTACTTGTTGACATGGATGAGAGGATTTTTCAGAATGAACGCGCGACCTATATATATACAACTACATATATATAGACCTATATATAATACTATGCACGAAAAAAAAATTAACGTCCGTACTTGTAACTCTTTTTTGGTTCATAACTATAGGGTTTCTCGATCCTAAATCCAGTGGTGTAGTTGTTCCAGCTTACAATGATCCTTAATGGTTTAGAGTATCGTTTCGAATTTACCTTCAAAACTAAATGACCCAACTATTCCTCAAAATCCTCATCTTGCAGTAATTAGTCCATGGACCTAGTATATGACGCGCCATAAAGCTAGAGCTCCTAGCGTAATATTAGTCATTACTGAAATAAATATTAGCACTTTTTTGTTGATATTATAACAAATTTTATGAGTATTATGTTATTTATAATTATGCTTAATATTATTATTTATAATTGTTTATAGATATACTTTAAAATGTGTTACAATGCACCGAGAAATACAAAGATACAAATAGGATTATATCAGATTGATGTGATAGATCTACAACTTACCAAAATAGCCAAGAGCCAGCATATGTTCAGTCTTTGTTTAGTGATACACATAAAACATAAATAATATGAGGGCACTAAGACCGCCTTGAGTTGAACTTTTTTTAAATGCACACATATAATTAATTACACTGCAACGATAACCCAAAGAATCAGTGTCAAACAGGACAAACATAAGTGAAGCAATAGGAATATGCAACCACTTTGTCAGGCTTTTAAATGTAAACATATATCTTTTTTTTTTGCTTGGCCTTACAGATTCCATAGGAAGTGCTTTTCAAAATTGTAAACAAATGTTAAAATATCAAAGTTTTTCTTGGTGGATAATATTTCAAAAATAGCTTATATAATTATCAACAATATCAAGCTTATAAAGGATATAAAAATAATGGATATATCGTACGTTTGAAGGTATAATTTACAACTCTAATAGCATTGCACACAGAACAGTGACACGATACATATATAGATACTAGTACTTTGCCATAGACTCGTGTGTGTACCTACTGCTGCCTGCCCTTATGTAAAACGCTACTTGATTGTCTGTAAGGCCAAGCAACATAAAACATTCGGTTAACGGATTATAAGAAGAAGGTTTAAAATATGGAATAATGTAAATTAATTGTTCTGAACCTAATCATGGGCAAATAAAAGGCAGCCATATTATCAATAAAAGTGCAATGTGTACGTAAAATGACTAAGCCAAAAAATAAAAAGAGAAAAAACAGGAGATCTAATGGCTCGGAAAGTGATACGATGAACACTCCAAAAAATAAAAAAAGCACTTTGGATAGATATTTTAATTTACAAAGCGAACAACCATCAAGTATGGAAAATCTAAATTCAGTTAGTGAACATAGCTCAAACAAAGAGGATATAGAATCGGTAAATGAAAATGACACTTCAAAATTATCTGAAAGGGAGTTGTTGTTACAAAACAATATTTTGCTACAAAAGATAGCAAAAGACGTTGAATCATTAAAACAAAACGATACCTACCAGGATAAAGATATAAGTGAATTGAAAACAAAAGTAACTGAACTAGAAATAAACCAAATCAATTACGAACAACAAGTGCGTGTTCTTAAAATGGAAGTAAGGGCTCTCAAAAGGGAGCAGCTTGAAAGCAAGGCCTACTCTATGCGCCCTAACCTCATTCTACAAAACGTAGAAAAGGAAGCAAACGAGAACCTACCGGCCAAGGTTGAGCGCATTTTGCGTGATAACCTTAAGGTAACGGCAAATATCATGTTCGACGCAATACATAGAACAGGTAGAGGCAACAACGACATTGTCGTACGCTTCCATAAACTAACGGATAGACACCTTGTATGGAAACAGCGGTTCAATCTACGAGGTTCTAAATATATATTGAAAGAGCACCTTCCAGACGAACTAGAACGAAATAGACTGAATCTAATGCCGCTTTTCAAAGAGGCTAAGAAACAGCGACCGCAAGGTACGTTTATGGTACGAGACACTATAATACATGATGGGAAGCGCTATACCATAGACAATGCAAATGAACTCTTTACCAAACTAGGCTCCAAGGACCTTGGCGCCTTAGCAAATAAAGATGTTTACGCTTTCCTAGGTAGGTTCT
>LQRL01151348.1:5452-16393 GCA_001703475.1 Hydroides elegans
AATCACAAGTTGCGATTTTCACTATTTTCTTTATGCAGGCAACATGCGATTTCAACGTTATCAGGGCATTTAAGCTGAAGTTGTGTCATGAGTTAATCACAATAATTAATAACTGTGATTACAAACAAGTCGCTAAAGTACAAGATTCATATGCTTCAGTAATGAAGTCTCATTGGCATAGAAAAGCATTAGGTAACCATACAATGATCTGGATTTGGACATTATGGCGACTCAGAGTGTCGTCATAAGGACCAGTTGTCCCGATGCGAAATGCCTATGCGCTCATTTAGCGATTGTCTATTTATGGACTGACTTAATGACATAATGACACAATGAATTAATGTTGGGCCATTCACCATAAATTATATGACGAAACACAAGCCAATAACAAGTTTGCTGTTATATCAATTTTCGATTTATATGTTGGCTGTCGTAAACTTGACAAAAAGTGTTTTCATCTAGTCTTCAGTAACAAAATCCTGTTATCGGTTTCATTAAATAGTTTGAATCTGGACTGAACAGCGAAGGAAATGAGTAATCATAAATGTCAACACATAAGCAGAATGACAAATTATGTTTTACCCAACCGGACTCTTCTCTCGTGAATATTATATTTTAAATATTAAGCTTGAGATGCATATTGAGATGCTTATTAACACGATTGCAAAATAGGTTGATTTTAATAGAGTACCGTAATTTTCCGCGTATAATACGTTTTTTTTTTGAACTTCGAAAATCAGGCCTAAAGTCAGGGTGCGTATTATATACGGAAACATCGGGCATGAATATTTTCATGTGGGTTTTTTCTTGAGTTGTATATTTGTCTATCATTTGCGTATATGGTAATAATATAATGTCGCATATTTAACATACAAAATCTAAACAATACTTGAAAAATCGATTCTACGAGATTTTTCTATAATTGAGATTTATATTTCATATGGTTAATACTGAAAATTAAGCAAAAAATATAGCAACAATATTTCAAAATTCGGGATGGGTATTATATGCGGAAATATAGATATTTTGACATTTTGAGGGCAAAAATTCGGGTGTGTATTATACGCGGGTACGTATTACTAGTATATGCGGAAAATTACGATAGAAGATTTTTATTGAGAACAAAAAGTTTAAAATAAAAATGCGAAAGAAACTCATGGTTTGACGATTTGAAAATATAATGATCGAGTTCTTGTAGTTTTGTAACATTTAACGGTCACTTTTACGGTCACAAAGCATACATATGTAAAACTCGTGTGGTTTAGGATGAAACTACTCTCTTTGCAGAATAAAATATAAGTGTGGCAGATAACGTTCTCGCATGACTTTAATCACGACAATATTATAATTTTATATTTAGAAAATTGTGTTATTAAATTGTATTAGTTATTAGTTACATTTCACTTCCTTTTACTGTCACGTATATAATGCATACCGGTATGTATCCACTCGTGTGACCACTTATAGAAAACCACTCGAATTTGTATTGAAAGATAACACTGGTGGTTGCTACAACAAAATCCACAGGCAACCTCGATATTCTGATTGCTCAAGTGCTCATTACAATACGGTCAAGAGTGGGTTACCTTAGTTCACATGTATTGACGATTTGCCATTCGATTACGATCGATCCGTATTGATTTTCATGGCAAAAGTGATTTAGATGTCACATGGATTAATCTGAGATTAAAATTTATCCTGAAAATTGTATATTTTGCTATATTTTCTTTAGCCATATTTTCTTAAAATAACCATGATTTCATAACATTTCGCTGGCCGTTTGGTAAATCATAATTACACTGTATACTCCTTTCCAAAAAGAAGTTCATAATTCGCCTTTTCATGTTATCTGTCTTTGCTTTTTAGTGGAAGAGCGCAAATTTATAAAGTCAATAAGAAAGTTGAAACAGCATTTCGATTATGGGGGTAAATCCTCATGAAAATTCCTTATTCCTAGCTTATAATTGCTACAACTAGTAATTATTCGAAGACATATATAGTACTGATCTTCGGGGGAAAGTTAATTGGTTAATCAAAGTAATTACGTTGCGTTTCATGCATCGATCATCCTCCCTTGTTCATGCAAAGAAATAATTAACTTTTACATAATAAATCAAAGTGATCTTTCCGCCACATTAATTGCAAAATCCTACACCTGATAATGATGGATATAACGCTATCATTCGACATGTAATGACCGAATCATAAATCCATCTGGCCAACGTTATGAAGTGGATAAGGACCGGTAAATAATTGATAAGCTCTCTTCGTTGCTTTGGACTGCCACCTGACAACCAAATGGACTGTCTTTTCGGGAGGACAATCGTTTTGATATTCAGGATCCTTACTCTTTTAATTGAGGTGTTGCTGCTTACATCGTTGTATGAAATATACGTCTGAATATCTTAACCTAATATTCACCCCGCTTCTGTTGTTATATGTATGTTACATTTTCAAAAATATGAAATGACGATTTCCAAATCATTAACTAAATGTGCATCTTGCTGCAACTGACAATAGATGGTTTTCCCACCTCTGCCTTAGTTATGTCTTTCTACAAATTAAGGCACGACAACGTCGTACATACAAGTTGTATAACTCAATATTATGTTCAGCCATGAATTCCATTTTGCAGAAACATTTATTTTGATGTAATATCAGCATCATAATTTTTGTCTTAATTCCCATTCCATCTAAAATGCTAAAGGTTCGAGTTAATATGATCATCTCCCCATTATATATAATGATAGACACCAAGTACGCATCCCGTTTTCTTATCACGTCCACAAGTCTGGATGTCATATTTGCCGTCTCGATGCAAAATAAATATTCGCGTTTAAAAGATGCGACAAATATAGCGATTGCTTGAGAGGGGACACTTGAAGGCGAATAAATAATCGTGTAGAATGGATAGAAGGAGGGTTTCAAGTGGATTTGAGTACCCCGTAAAACATGATTGATCATCAGTTGAACACATCATATCTTACTGAGGATGCATAATACATAAATAAATTCCTACGTCAGTTAGTTAATGGTGAAATACATGATAAGGAATATATCAGACTGTTCGATCCATGCGCTGGGCGACGGGTCTTTGAATTTGTATTAAAATAACGCGTATTTTCTCATCACGATAGTCTGTGGGAAAGGTTAATGTTCGTAGGACCTCAGCAGGAATAATTTTCTGAAACAAAGCAAGTCAGTTGGAAAGAAGCTAATTGAATACGGGAATCATTCGCTTTTGAATTAATGTGTCGTTTTCATTGACACAGCCGAAATTATTTATGGAAGGAATATATCCATAGTGAATTACAAGGACATCCAACTGTTTTCGTCTATGGCTTTCCGACTCAGAGATTGGAACTGCTCATTTTAGCAAATATTTGAAAGAAATTATTTGGTTACATAGCTACGAAAAAAATAGCCTTTCTGTAGTGAACTGCTTTGATTTCAGAAAATATAAAGTAAAAAAATGCAAAATTACTATAACAGATATTTGAACAAATAATTAGGATAACATATGGACAAAATGAGGATGAAACAGAATGAATAAAATGTTGAATTAAAAGCCTAAGGTGGTGTTTTAGTCCATCGCTATGGTTTGATCGACCGTTGCTAAGACATTTCTTTCGAAGGGGCAACCACTTGAATTCGGCGATTTAGTAGTTGTGATGAACGTTTGAAAGAATATATAACGATTTATTCGATATTTTGCTAGAACTACCGATATTTGCTCAAAATCGTATATATATTCTTACAAATAATTATCGCAAGTACTAAATTTAACAATGTTCGAATTCCTGTTCTACTACAGTTCTACAAGACAAGAATAATAACTTAAAGAATCTTTTAAAGAGACAAAAGGGGGAATAATAAGATATAGAAGTAAGCGAAGAAGTGATGTCTAAGCGACATCACCACCATAAGTCGAGCAGCCGTGCAGGCGCGTCGACCAAAAAGGCCGAGATCTTTGATGTGCGCGCTCTCCAGGTATAAGATCCATCGTTATAGAATCGGTTTGAACCTTGAAAGGAACAGCTCGGTATTATTATGAAGTATTCGCTTAAAATGCTAGTGGAACCCGATGTAACGTTTGAAGGTAGCCTATAAGCATGTTACCGGGCGAAGATATATCTGTCAAGAGTAGAAATGAGGATGTTGGATGAATACATCATCAGGAACTATATCCTGAGATCCATATCTACTGTGTTTTACTATTGATGTTTGATGATATGAAAGGCTATAGCTGTTGTTTTTAAAGATTTGATTAACTCAATATGTTTTCTTATTAATCTAAACTAAATATTCCAGTATTAATCATTGTCTTTTCTCTCTGTTTCACAGCAAAAGCTAAAAGAAGAGAAGGAAGCGAAGCGCAACCAGCTGGATGACCGACACAAGTACCTTCTGGTCACCGTGGCCGACTGCCTCGGGCTCGAGTACAATGAGGTCGAGGATGCCATCCTCGAGGGCGCACAGGTAGGGAAATTCAATTCTGAAAACTTTATAAGGTGAACTGATCTATTTATATTCATAGGTTGTTATGAGCAACATTGGTTTTGGATCATAATGCCAACGACACCGAGGAGGCCAACCTCGAGGGCACACAGGTGATGAATAAAGAATTTGATTTATTGAAGTTTAATAAATGAGTCTTCCGATTCAAATGAGTCCAAATCAAAAGGCACCCGATCAAAAGGTCCAGGTCCAAAGTATTTTGGATATTTTTTAAATGGTGACATCAAAACCGGGGCCTTACTGACCAACTCAATGTATGTAGCTAAAATTTGGGATGTTTTACTGGATTCATATTGAGCTGGGCTTTTTTGATCGGATACAGGTTTATTTACAAAGTTTGGGGTTTGCAACTTAAACGTAGTTGCTATGAAAAGACAAGGCGTTTTGATGTTTCGTTGCAATTACTACGCATATGCTACACTATGAGAAAGGTGAAATAAATGAAGTGGAGCAGATCGGTTCATCGTGATCAGATAACAAATATATATATTTTTTTTTATGTGAACAATTTCATAGAGTACCAAACACTAAATCTGAAATCTTTAGATTTTTCGCTTTAAAAAAAAAATAAAAATGTTTGGATCAATGGTTATTGGTCCGTCAAATCTGGAAGGTCAATAATATTGTATTGTGTTTTATACGCTCAGTGTTAAGAATGACGCAACAAAACTATTAAACGATATTCCAGCTATTAAATTCGGATTTTCCCTTAACATATTTTTTTTAAGTACATAACATATTTGTGTTTCATATAAGGTGTTTGGACACTTCGGCCCCTACAACTTCGGCCCCTACAACTTCGGCCCCTAATGCCCAAAAAAAAAGACACTTCGGCCTCTAAAAAAGACACTTCGGCCCCTCGAACTTCGGCCCCTACAACTTCGGCCCCTACAACTTCGGCCCCTCCAAAATGTTTGTTATTTCTCATATTTAAGGTTTGGGCGCTTAAATTATTAAACTAAACATGAAATTAATTCTAATTGAATTCAGGTGAGTAGTTAAAAGTGATGAAACTATGATAAATATGGTATTTTTCTTGACAGGAGGGGTACAACTTCGGCCCCTAGATATGTTTATTATTGCAACTTAAATTGCTTAAATGCGATTTATGTAAAATACCAAATGTGCTTAATTTATACATTTATGCATAAAATGAGATATTATTATGGGATACATTTTATTCAAATAATTTTGATATAGTAACTTGGGATTTTTATTCAAAAATATAAAATTGGTGCATTTTTCATTACTTAAGCAGTTGAATGCTATTTGATAACACGAAAAATAAAAGTCGATAGCGAAATGAATAATATTAAAAATAATAAAAAATAATAACGCTTTCATAACTCTTTCACCTTAAGCCTAATCCCTCACCACATAGTCTACAGTGTTATCTTTTATCATCAGAACAATGCTAAATGTGCTTAAGTGAGACATATTGTTGGCGCCTTGATGATAATCCGAAACAGTTAGTCCCTCCCTCTATAGTCATGCTCAATTCAGTTTTGAAATATTTGTTCTTTAAAAATACTTTATTCAAGGTAATTTTTAATTGTTGAATTCGCCTTTCGATAAACAGTGTATGCCGTGAACAGGGTTGGAAACATAATGATAATAATACTGTATTTGAAATTTGTTAGTATAATAAAATAGTATTTCTTTTTTTTTTTAAATTGAACCAAATCAAAATTATTCATTAAATTAGTGCTTATTATGCTCAAGCGCAATGTCATAAAAAACAAGAATAGTCGCTGGACGGTTTCGAACGTTTTATACCGATTTGTGTTTTGTGAAGTATGTGATTTATATATTTGTTATAAAGAATTTTCTTTTTTTATTTAAGCTTTTCCTATTTAAATCAGGGGCCGAAGTTGTAGGTGCCGAAGTTGTAGGGGCCGAAGTTGTAGGGGCCGAAGTTGTAGGGGCCGAGGTGTCTTGCCTCTAAAACACAAATAAATAATTATTTTTTTTTAAATGCTCGTTAATTAAATATTAGGCTTAACAAAATGCATAAATAGTTAAAAAATTTAAAAATAAAACCGCTTTATATTGACATTTTCACGATTTCAAAAAGGGGCCGAAGTTGTAGGGGCCGAAGTGTCCAAAAGGGGCCGAAGTTGTAGGGGCCGAAGTTGTAGGGGCCGAAGTGTCCATAAACCTCATATAAAGGTGGGGACCTCAAATCACTATGTAACATTGTATTATTTCTATTTACACAAATCCTTTTACTTTTTTGCATTCTTACTATGATACCTTTCGTAAGAGGACATACATATATTTACGAAACAACCCTATATAAGCAACCTTAGCCCTTTATGTAAATAAGCGATCGATTTCCCCTTAGCGAGATCAAATATTTTGCAAAACTCGGCTATTCAGCATATTTCTTGGATCGATTGAGTGCTTTCTATAGATTGTGGCTTATAATCGGTCACCCGTGGTATATTATATTTATACATTATAAAAGGAGGGGCCTCATCGAATAGTATAGATTGAGTCATAAAGGCATAAATTGTTGCTCATTCGATACGAAAAAAACTGCCATTTGATAATTTTGTTAATGTTTCATCTAAGCTTTCTTGAAATAATCCTCTCGATAAAGACAAAAATGTTTAGTAGGGATTTTCCACCTCTTTATCAATACAAGGATTTTAAACATTTTATTACTTCTTTATTGTTATATCCAAATTCTAAGCTATTCCTATCCTTTGGAACAGTAATATCTGAAAAAAAAATGAGCCTCTAAGAGTTGTATGTGTCCATTTCAAACCGCACAGAAACGAACTTAAATCCAGCAATACCTTTGAATTTTATTATTTCACTCAAATTAGGAAAAGAGAAGACTATGTGTTAATTATAATATTTCAAATATGGTATATGATTGTTTTCACTCTTTAGTGAATCATTTATTGCATTCTCTAAGGCATCGGGACCATATCCCAATCACGGTTGCATCGCTTTATGATTTTCAAATGGTCAAATCCAATTTTCTAATATTTCAGATCGAGATGATGGACAACTTTCTAAAGATCAATGGCCAGGCCCGACTTATATTTTTCTACCAAGAACCGGAACAGGCCGACAATGCCGCAGGTAATACAGCTTATCTGAGGTAAACGAATCACAGTATATTTTGGGTGCCCCTTTCAAATGTTATCATTAGGGTTGGAATATATCTTAAATGATTTTAAAATGATATCAGATGAACCAAGAATATAAATCAAAACAAAAAAAAACATGCCATTTAGAAGGGAAGTAAAGAAGTCTGAGTTTACTTTTTAAAAACCTGTAAAATCGGTATGTTCACATGTACCTCAACTATCTTTGCTTATGTTATAGTCGAACACCTCCGTTTGGGCGGTCCCTCCGGCAACCGACCCGTAAAAGCGGGCAAAGCCAAAGTGTTCGTCACCGACGGCAAGAGTGTGCCCCTCCACGGGTGGTGCCTCGTTTTCACGCGAACCAGCGTCAAGACGGCCTTGACCGAGGCCAACATGCCCCAGGTAGGTTCGCGACAAACAAAATCCCTGTTCATCACATGTTTTGAGATGAGATTATAAGAAAGACAAAACAAAAATTGAAATAGACGAAGAAAATGAATGAAAAATAGATTGACGGAATAAATCATATTCTATTTCTTTATAACCCCTTTTGAAAATGTGACATGTCTCAGGTCTCTTTAACATTTTGGCATCATCGGTAGAGACACAACTATCAATCATATGATCGTTTTAAAAAGTTTAAAAAACAATTCAAGAGTCTTGAGATTTTTATATTTTTTTCTAAATTTCAATGTATTACATGTCACTATATAAGTTATAAATATTAAATAAAAAGTCTCCGAAATGTTGACATGCATTTATACATTTGCCCTTTCAATCCATAGGAAGTGAACTTCATGACAATGGACGCGGGTACCAAGAACAGCGGGCACGGTCTGCTACAGGCGGTAGAGAATATTCTCTCAACCGTCTTCATCCCTTCGCTCAAGAAACTCGAGAAGGGCTGGGGCGATCTCGATGTCGCCTCAAAGAGTCAAACGAAAGTGGACTTTCTGAATAATCTGGATTCGTTCGTCGCTGTGCTCACTGGTAAGACATTGAGCAAAGAACTATTAATTTTAGTTTAAAGTTGTGATTTGTTACTTTAAATATGAAAATAATCTATGTAATATTTGTTATACTGAGACAAAAGTTAAGTAAATAAAGATAAAATCACTAATTCGAGACACGTCGCAAAACACGAATACATTTTCAAGTCCGAATCGTATTTTTTTACAGGTAACAATATTTATCAGATGATATGAGATTAATCAATCAAATATATTTTTCGCCCCATAACAGGTGCACGCGAGAGTTTGGACGAGAAAGTCGAGTTGAAGCCGTGCACGAACTACGATCTGCACACCATCAAGAACGCGCAGGATTATCAGAACGTGGCGAGCAGCACGGAGGCCATGGAGGCGATCGAGGAGTGCATGAGTGTGTGGATCAAACAGATCGAACAGGTAGGAAAACGCAATTTATTTTCATATTAATATGTGAGACACACTCACGATCTCCTTAAAAGCATGGCCACCCGAATCGGATGAACGAATCGTGTCACAGGCATGCTGTCCGTATTGATATGAATAGGGGCTCCACTTCAAGTCCTCATATGGACTGAAATTTCATTGCTATTGCGCTTTTCGAGTTAAAACTGAACTTAAAGTCTGATTTTGCTTGAGGCTAAATATACACATATCTTATAATAATCGTACAAAAGCCTACATCCAAACGTTGATAAATACACACAATTTATACAACTTTATATAAATATGTTGTGTTACCATAGGTTCTCGCTGAGAGCGAGCAAATGCGTCGCGAGGCCGACGACATCGGGCCGCGGGCGGAACTGGATCACTGGAAGAAGCGCATGTCCAAATTCAACTTCCTGTGGGAACAGGTCAAGAGCCCCGATGTCAAGGCTGTCCTCGGTGTGTTACAGGTACGTGTTGTGTCTCTTCATTTATATCTATGATGCACATTCTTGTAGCTATCTACCGGTACATAGTTCGTGATAAACATGTATAAACAATTTCATGACAACAAATTAGTATCACACAGTGGTAGTGGTTAATGCGCATGATCGCTTTATATATTATTCATTTGTACTCCCGGTAACCTTTTTAACGCACTTTATTTCACCGACCATGTTGTGCCAAGTTATTCAGGCTCTTCTGAAGCCTGAATAACTTCTTGCCATATCTCCAACATGAACTTATCAGCATTCGTTCGCCCCATTTTCCAGGTCGCCAAGTCGAAGACCCTCAAAACATGGCAAGAACTAGACAAGCGCATCACCGATACCGCCAACGAGGCCAAGGACAACGTCAAGTTTCTCTACACACTCGAGAAGTTCTGCGACCCGCTCTACAACTCGGACCCCGTTGGCATGCTCGAGGCGATTCCTGGGCTGATCAATGCTATAAGGATGATCTATAGTATATCGAGATACTATAATACGAACGAGAGGATGACGTCGCTTTTCGTCAAGGTAATATGCTGTTTGATGTTTTATTTCTTTCTTTTGAATCAAACCAAAATGTGTTCAAACATACGATTAATAATAATGGTAAAAATTGTATTGATAATACTATACTGAATGTGAACCCAATGCTTTATCAATGTTAATATGTATTTTAATCCATAAAAAGGTGGAAAGTCAATTAATATTGATGACTCATCACACCCGTGATAAAGAAAAATCTTAATTGATCCCATCAAACCTGTGAACAATTCTACCAGCAAAAGTAAGATCTGCAGTATTTAGCTTTGATATTGAATCATTTCCTCTTCCGCTCTCCCTTTATAGGTGACGAACCAGATGATCACGGCGTGCAAGTCGTACATCACCGACGGGCGTTGCGAGACGATCTGGACTCAGGACACGGCTGTGGTCATTCGCAAGCTCGAGGAGTGCATCAAACTGTACAACGAGTACAAGCGCTGCTTCGATAGGGTATGGACAAAGATTTGATTATATTAAACGTCCTTTTTAATTTACCATTTATGGAAAAATGATTTTGAAATTCGAAGATCTTAACCCCTCGTTTATGAAATTTATACCAGCATCAAAAGCAGAAAGTTCCCAAAAAATAGGACCAGAGCAAACGCAATAGAAACAAAATAACTATCCATCCAGTACCTCTTAATTTCGATCCAAACACATATTTACATGTAAGTCTTTAACAAATTACAACCCATTATCGAAGAGTGTACCCTCTTATTATATTTCAGACAAAGGCCCGCTTGGAGGAGATGCCCAACGAGCGCAAATTCGAATTCTCCGAGATGTACATCTTCGGCAAATTCGAAACCTTCACCAAGCGCCTGAACAAGATCATCGACATGTTCAAGACGATGGAGATGTACGCGCACTTGC
>LQRL01151348.1:25359-42859 GCA_001703475.1 Hydroides elegans
AGCACACGAAACCCTATTTTGTGCCATAAGAGACCGGACTATATGGTACATTGTGGAGTTTGATGTTTAACTGGAACCTGACTACTGACTGACAAAATAGATGTAATGTTTAATAGGAAAAGAAATATTGTTTTGATTAGTAGTTAGACTCACTACTCCTGGCATTCTTTTAATTCACCAATTTCTTATATAATAATTACAACGATTATAACTTGCTAATTTTTGAAATTGTGTCTCCTTCCAACAGCTGAAAAGGACGAGAAGAACACGAACCCGTTCTTCGCCTGCTACGCCGTGCTCGCCATTCCAAATGTGATCATGCAGCCCGCCCTGGACGAAGTGCAACAGGCCGTCAACAAATCGGCGCAGTTGGTCATCAATGTGAGCAAGGGAGTGAGTCAGTGGAATAAGGAGCGTAGGAAGATGGAGAAATGTAGGTTTATTTCATAATGAATTTGTAGATTCTGTTGATTGTGCTGGGCGGTTTAGTACCAAAAAGTATCATGACTTGATTATTTGCTCAGCATGGGAATTGCCACGTAATGCGAGGAATAAAGTAAGAGAATACTTACATGTACTTGTTTTTATCTATCTATCTGTTGTCAATTGTCAACCTATTATCAGTAGCGCTTGTGAACCTTTACGGTATACATGTATGATGAATTATAGCCAAATTTTAGCTTGATCTGTAAGTTTATGACATAATGAATTGTTGAATTTATTCCGTTGATAATGCTAGTTGTTCTTAAAGTTTAGTCAAATGTGGTAACCTTGAAAAGTTTTATTTACATGCAACTCGAGACGCATATTGATTTGTAAGTTAGATCATTAATACATTTAGCCTACATGTATGTATCAAATCGTCTAAAAAATAATCACATAACACGTGGCATCAGCGCATGCATTAAATCGTGTGATGAATGTTTCATCATTTATGAACTCTGAGTGCATGCATGCCAAACGATAATGTTTAAACTTTTATTGCCACGAATATAACATGTAACTTTCTTTGTATCTTCCACAGCCCACAAATCAGAGCGATCCGGTTCCTCAGCCGGAGACGCCGGACTCGAGCGCCAGCCCTCTCTGCTTTCTCTCGCCCAGTCTGAGGGCTCTCGCAGCGAACTCACCACGAGGCAGGGACGTGAGGGCGAGAAGTCGTTCATTGTTCAAAACAAGAACTACTTCAAACAGGTGTCTGAGAACAAGGAGATCTCCAAACTGACGTCGCTCCTGTCGACTGCTATCAACTCCACCAAGAAGGTGAGGCGTTGTACCGGTATATCTCAATAGTATACAGCACACAGTTTCAGTCAAGCATTTTTATGTCTTCGACTTGTATGAATAGCAACAAAAACAGCGAAAGTATAGGTACATGTATTAATAAATACAATGATAGTTTGAATTACATCATCACTTTATATACATCTAAATATCATAATCATATGCCGGTATGATATGTTTCTGTTTAATAAAAGTATGGTTAACATAATACTTCATGTGATATCAAACAAAGATTCACACCAATGATAAACGACTTTTTATAAAACAACATTTTCACCTTTAACCATCCATATTATGTTTTAATGAAACAGGAAGTGCAGACGGCCCTCGGCCAATTCAAGCACTACGACGCCATCTGGCGAGTGGAGCGCGACGAGGAGTTGACCGAGTTCATGAAGCAGGAGCCTCGTCTTGGCGAATTCGAAGCTCAGATTCAGCATTACGAGGAGCTGGAGCAGCAGATTGCCAGCGAGAAGGAGTACTACAATGTGGGACCAATTGCTCTGTACACCGGTGAGTTAAAGGTTTTAAATACTGCTTGCTGATAATCATGCACATTTACCGATAGTTTTTGCGGGGTATATTTGGGGTTAAGCTCATGAATATATCATTGATGTGCTTTTCGAATACCAGCTAAAGATGAGTTTCGTATAAATAATCAATTGAGAAATATGATTATTGCGAATAGACTGCACATGTACAAATCATTTATTTCGTCGTTGTCAAGCAATATATGTTATGCTGTCTTTTTAATTATCACTGGTGTTTATAATGGTGTATATTTCAGATAGTCTGCGAATACTTCAAAAATATTAATCCATGATAATCACAAACTCTTTATCCATATTCCAGAGAAACTCAAGCTGGGTCTCTCCATCGAAACCAAGGCATGGCGCGATACTTACGGCAAGTACTGCAACCAGAAGTACTGCAAAGAGATGGAAGCCATCTTTGAGTTCATTGAAGACCTCAACAAGAAACTGCAAAGGCCGATCAAGGACTTGGACGACATTCGCTATGCCATGCAGGGTCTCAAGGATATTCGGGAGAACGAGATCCGCATTGATATGCAGATTGCGCCTATCGAGGTGAGTGTACCATGGTTGCTCACCGATAATGTATCAAGTTTGTGATTTAATATCATTAAAGTGCAGCACTTATTGGTAGCCGATTCCGTAAAAATCTCAAAGGCGTATAATATTCCTACTCTAAAACCGTAGTTTTATTGGAGATAATTTTACGTCGATATATCGAAACCGTAGAAATTTAAACCGTATATTAATATTATTAGGTCTTGTTCTCTAAAGGCATATTTCCATAATTGATACGCAGTTACTTAAACAACGGATTAAAAATAAACTTCAGTGATAGTAATACTTGTTTTGTAAGATATTCGCCCAAAGCCGTTGCCATTCCCTTCCTTTACTCTCACATTCCCTTCCTTTACTCTCACAGGAGTCGTACGCAATGCTGACCAAGCACGACCTGCACGTGCCTCGCGAAGAAGCCGAGCGCGTGGACACGCTGCGCTACTCCTGGCAAAAACTGACTGCCCTCGCTTTCGAAGTGTCCAACCACCTCATCGACATCCAGCCCAACTTCAAGAGTGGGCTCATTGAGAATGTCAAGGAGTTTGTGGATGACACGAACAAGTTCTATGACGATTACAAAACGGTAATTGTTGATTGATCGTATTTTTTGCATTAAAGATACCGGTTCCATTTAAGAAAAAAAGGGAGTAATCGTACATGACGGGATTCATTATTACGGCTTTACATTAAAATAATTACATGCATTCGATTAATATTTTTTTGGAACATAGCCTACATGTATTTTGAATCGTTCAAAGTAAGATGAATTGAACTTTTATTACAAAAGCCCTTGCAATATATAGTTGACAATCATTGGATATTTGTTTTTTTTTCAGGGAGGTCCCATGGTGTCAGGAGTGCCACCCCGTGAGGCGTCGGACAGACTGATCATCTTCCAGAACACATTCGACACACTCTACCGCAAATACGTCACCTACACAGGTACAGGGAAATATAGCAACTAGGCAAAATACAGTTATATAATACATGAATGTTTAACAATTAAATCGAGTTAACGTTTTGAAAATGTAATAATTATATTTTCGCAATCTATAATCATTCACAGATTGTTTTTCGACGTTTTCGCATAGTTAGATATCCCTTTGTTTTTATGGGGATGTCTGCAACATTCTGAAACTAAAATGCATCTAAATAGCAACAAGTGCATATTTAAAATATTCCCCAGGTGGCGAGGAGTTGTTCGGTCTGCCCGTCACCGAGTACCCCGAGCTGCTCGTCATCAAGAAGGAGCTCAACCTGCTTCAGAAGCTCTACGGTCTCTACAATGACGTCATCGACACGGTCAATGGTTACTATGACATCCTGTGGGTGGACGTGGACATTGAGAAGATCAACGTCGAGCTGCAGGACTTCCAGAACAGGTGATTTAAGAATTAATAATTCAATTTGAAATGGAAATAGATTTATTTGTAAATTTATTAATGTTTACTATGAAAGGGAGAAGGATTTTTAGACTTTTGCCAGTCAAGAGTCATTAGTTTTGTAAAGAAGCAAAAATCTTATCATTATTCAACTATGCGATGTCATCATCTCAGGGGCGAATTGAAAATCAAAATGCCCGAATCCATTGCTGCGACTCCACTCTGTAACATAAACAAAATTTAGAGCTGAAGCATTATTAATCGAATTTTCACCGACACACACACGTCTAGAAGGAAAACCCACATAGTGATTAAAATATTGACACTTGTCTGTTTATATTCCAGATGTCGCAAGCTGCCGCGCGCCCTCAAGGAATGGGACGCGTTCGAGGAACTGCGCAAGACGATCGACGACTTCAACGAGATGGTTCCTCTTTTGGAACTCATGGCCAACAAGGCGATGAAACCGCGGCATTGGAATAGAATGCAGGACACGTGCAGCTGGGTGTTTGATGTGGAGGGAGAGAATTTCACGTTGAGGAATATTCTGGAGGCGCCGCTGCTGCAGTTCAAGGAGGAGATCGAGGTGAGTGTGAATGGGGTTGACGAGTCGAAAGGGGATTAAGGTGGAAGAGCTTTGGTAGACTCAGAGCTAAACATAAATAATATGTGTTTTTTCGTTATGCGCCGTTGAAATCGATTAAGCTATTTTAAAGTAATTTTCCTATAGTTCTTTTTAAATGAACTGTTTAGCGAATAGAGTCTGGGTGTAAATCAGTATTTAAATAAACAAACGAAGATGATCAAGCAGGACAGTTTAACTAGTATATGTCAAACAGAAGAATGAGTTGAATACATGCCAGGTACATCTGTTGAGATTATTGACGTTTGATTCCGAGTATTTACAATGAAGTTAAATATTATTTCATTTTCACCCCACACCAGGACATTTGCATCTCGGCCGTGAAAGAGAAGGACATCGAGGCCAAACTCAAACAGGTCATGGCCGAATGGAACTCTCGCGAATTCACATTCGGTAATTTCAAGAACCGCGGCGAGTTGTTGCTTAGAGGAGACAGCACGGCCGAGATCGTGTCGTTCATGGAGGACTCGCTTATGATTCTGTCATCACTGCTTAGCAACAGGTGAGGCACCAGGATTCAATGGTATTAAGGGTGCTTAATTAAATTGTTTTCATTAACAAAGGTAACCGATAGTGGATATGTAATGTTTATAACACGCTTTTCATATGCATCATGGAACTCGATTGCATAGATTGATTTTGTCGATCCATTATAGGCACCGGCATTGTTTGTATAGATGCTGATTTTTATAAATATGTTATGTCAAAAGTCAACGAAGGTTTTGTCAATGCTCTAACCATTGTGTACAAATGTTTGAATAGGCTATGAATAATTTATCAATTGAATATTATTACAACACATAGCACGCTTGGTTTGACACGCTCAGGTACAATGCGCCGTTCAAGAAGCAGATCCAGACATGGGTGCAGAATCTGTCCAACTCATCCGAGATCATCGAGAACTGGATGACAGTGCAGAACCTGTGGGTCTACCTCGAGGCTGTCTTCGTTGGTGGTGACATTGCCAAACAGTTGCCACAGGTATGCATTTAGCTAATGTTTTAGAGAGTTGGTCAAAGGCTTTGTTTTATACGAACGAGTTTACCGATTATATTCTTGACATGTAGGTTAATAGTATATACCGGTACGAAACATGTGAATATAGCGAACGTTGTCATATGACTGAAATTAAAGTGAAACTTTTTCTATGTAACTGGTGTCAACACTCAATTTTCGGACTTCGGGATATCAATGTTTCTTCACAAAGAATATCATGATACAGCTGCATATCTGAACCCCATATTTTGTTTGTTTCAAACCTTTGATCAATCCTATCCTTATACCCCTACAGGAAGCGAAGCGCTTTTCGAACATCGACAAATCATGGATCAAGATCATGACGCGCGCTCACGAGAACCCCAATGTGGTGCAGTGCTGCGTTGGCGATGACACATTGAGTCAGCTGCTGCCTCATTTGTTGGAGCAGCTGGAGTTGTGCCAGAAGTCGCTTACTGGATACCTCGAGAAGAAGCGTCTGCTCTTCCCCAGGTAATGAAAAACGCTAAAAACGTTTATCAAAGAAATAATGTTATGACTCACTTAAACGTCATACAAATCATGAATTATTTTTGCATGATTTTTAGTAAAGAGTGCACATGAAGTTCATAAAAATGTGCACATTATGTTGGCGCTTTTTAACACACCACATACCATAATATACATGTATTAAAATCTCATGTGATCTTTCACCGCTTTACAGGTTCTTCTTCGTGTCTGATCCCGCTCTGCTCGAGATCCTCGGTCAAGCCAGCGACCCTCACACCATTCAAGCTCATTTGCTGTCCGTCTTCGACAACATCAAGACGGTCAAGTTCCACGAAAAGAACTATGACGTCATTCTGTCCGTGCACTCGTCTGAGGGCGAGACGATCGACGTGAGTACATGTATCAAAACAATAATTATTGGATATACATTGTAGTAGATAAAACTTTAAACTGATTTAGTGCTTCATGTAAGAAGATGTAAGAAATGGTTAAGAAAAGGTTAAAGAAATGGTTAGTTAAGTCTTACTTTCGATATGTAATTATCACATTAACGGTAATTAGATATGATAAACACAGAAAATATCAGATAGTTTCCATCCTATCCTCAAATTTGTCTATAGTTTTATATACCATTGATAAACGATTTTATAATTTGCAGCGCATATATGCCATGGGTTAGAGACGTTATGAACCATATGATTTTATCAATCTCTTTTCTCTCCCAAAAACAGTTGAACAAGCAAGTGAAGGCGGACGGCAACGTGGAAGTATGGCTGATGGCCCTCATGAGAATGGCGCACTCGTCCATGCACAGCGTCATCCGCACTGCGTCTGCTGCCATCAACGACTCCAGCTTCCAATTGTTGGAGTTCCTCGACATGTTCCCCGCTCAGGTATGGATGAACCTTCTTTTTTGTGTGAATGATGAATATTTCAAGACAGGCAAAGGTACAAGTTAATGGTGCAAGTTAATAAAACCTTATCTAGGATATACAAGTAAAAGCAAATTGATACACTTGCATACATGCTTGTTTTGTTTCCTCTGCCTTCGCCCCTTCCCTTATATTTTTTTCATATCTCTACAGCATTTTCTTTTAATCACTCTCGTCAATCTAGATTTTGTTCTTTTGCTCTTCATATCCCACCATTGATCACTTGTCCATTAACCTTAACCAACCTCATCTAATCTCATTGTACTCATTTTATCGAATTTCACAATTGACTCACTCTTTTCATTCCTCCAGGTTGGCCTTCTCGGTCTGCAACTGATCTGGACACGCGACTCGACTGAAGCGCTAAAGAACGCAAGGTACGACAAAAAGATCATGCAGGGTACTAACCAGGCCTTCCTTGAACTGTTGAACACGCTCATTGATCAAACCACGCGAGATCTCACCAAAGTCGAGAGGACCAAGTTCGAGACGCTGATTACGATTCACGTGCATCAGCGTGATATCTTCGACGATATGGTACGTATCGATGTTCTCTTGATTTCAATTTAAATATACTCTTTATGTCAAGCGTTATGTACAACTTGAAAAGTCAGCATAAAGAAAGGCAAGTTAATATCATCTCAAACAAGCAACTGTGCTGCCAGTGGTTAAAACAAGACAAGTAATAAGACATAAATCTCAAGGTTATCTTTTCATTACGTAAGATATAATATTCGCCAAGACTCAAATTAGCCTTTGCTGCCACAAACCATTACTATTTAATTGTCACAACCGATTGATACTTGGTCCTATAACGGATATTCCTTCGCATAGCATTATCACATAATAACTACTTATCAAATTTTCAACGTCTTCCTTCAAACAGTGCAAGATGCACATCAAGACGCCAAACGACTTCGAGTGGCAGAAGCAGACTCGTTTCTATTTCATCGACGACATGGACAAGTGTCTGATCTCCATCACCGATGTGGACTTCGAATATCAGAACGAGTTCCTTGGTTGCACGGAGCGATTGGTCATCACGCCGCTCACTGACAGGTGCATTTGTGTTTTATCGTAACTTTTGTCGCATATTATGATAAAAGTCCGAATTTTCGTCCCCAGTTTTGACATTTTTTCATTGAACAAGTTTTGACATTCAACTGGCATCATGGGTCCAAGTGACTCGTATGCCTTGGTAAGATGATTCAGTGGAAGTTTAGAGCTTCAATATATGGGCTGATTCTTGAATATAAACCATTTAAATCAAAGTATTTATTTGTTGTGTTCCGAAATCATCAAATTATCAAATTGGTAACATTTCCATTTTTCATTGTGAATAGACTTCTATGTTCTGAATCAATCACAATACCCCTTATTTTCTCCCATAGGTGCTACATCACCCTGTCCCAAGCCCTGGGCATGTCCATGGGTGGCGCGCCCGCCGGCCCCGCAGGAACCGGAAAGACCGAGACCACAAAGGACATGGGTCGCTGCCTCGGCAAGTACGTCGTCGTCTTCAACTGCTCTGATCAGATGGATTTCCGTGGACTCGGCAGAATCTACAAAGGTATAGGGTTGAATTAATGATTTAGTAAAATTTTCATTTAGTGATTTCAGATTGGTTTAAGTTATTCAGTTTAAAGATAAACTTTTTCAAAACTTGGCCGATATGAATGGGTTTTTATAAAGATATTAAATTGATCACTCAGAAAAATTTGACATCATCTCTCTAAAACGTGGCTTTACATTTTTCTTTGAGATCCAATCAATTTTGATTAATATACAGAGTATTTCTTTGAAATCTTATTCAGGCATAATCAAAATTGACCACCTTAATGCTTTATATATGACATTGCAGGTCTTGCCCAGTCCGGTTCATGGGGTTGCTTCGACGAGTTCAACCGAATCGAACTGCCCGTGTTGTCGGTGGCCGCCCAGCAGATCGCCGTGGTATTGACGTGCAAAAAGGAAAGGAAGAAGGAGTTCATCTTCACAGACGGAGACAACGTCAAGATGAACCCCGAGTTCGGCATCTTCTTGACCATGGTCAGTTAATTTGCGAATATGTTTTGTAAAATAAAGTTTATTTACTTGCAAAGCATTAAGGCAAACTAGGCTATAATATTAAGTATTTTGTTCTTTAAAAGGTTCTCAATCGGTACTTCATAATTTATTTCATGCATGTGAATTATCTAAATGTTTATTCTGATTTTTAAGCACCTTAAAGCATATTTCTTGATTATTTCATCGATATAAAATATTTTATTGCAACACTTAAAGCCATTCACTTCAGTTTAAGAAAAGTTAAGTGAAACATTTCCTTTTTTTCAGAACCCCGGTTACGCCGGTCGCCAGGAGTTGCCCGAAAACCTGAAGATCAACTTCCGAACCGTCGCTATGATGGTGCCCGATCGACAGATCATCATTCGCGTCAAACTGGCTAGTGTCGGTTTCATTGAGAACATTGTGTTGGCGAGAAAGTTCTTCATTCTGTACAAACTGTGCGAGGAACAGCTCACCAAACAGGTATGGGCTAGGCTTTGACGCATTTCCAAGGTATCTAATAATCACAGCTGCTTAGTTTATGGAAATAAAGATAGATAATGAGAATAATAACAATAGCATTCGATGTAGTCACCCAACATCTCTTACAGTTGTGTATTAAAACATTCATGCGAAGGAATGCAACTACCCCTCTTCGACTTAACTTGAAATTAATCGACACGTAATCGCATATATCATCTAATTTATGATATAATATATTTCTCCCTCAAACACCAACAATGTATTCCTTTCATTCTTATCCATGCTTTCATTTTTTTTCACGTACAGGTGCATTACGATTTCGGTCTGCGTAACATCCTCTCCGTGCTGCGTACGCTGGGTAACAACAAGCGCGCGAACCCAAACGACACAGAAACCACCATTGTCATGCGAGTCTTGAGGGACATGAACTTGTCCAAACTCGTCGATCAGGATGAACCGCTGTTCTTGTCGCTCATCAACGATTTGTTCCCTGGTAAGTATCACATGTCGAAGTCGAATATTCAAAGGCAGACGCAGATAGCAACTCAGGTTTGATCACACATGTTTTAGTAAAAATTGTATTTCCAAAATTCTTTACGCAACGTGTTGAATTCATTGGTTTAAGCGACTCATGTGAGTCTCTTGCACTAAATACAATAAAAAAAGTAAATAAAAATTGGAAAGTATCAAATATAGCACAATATGAAACATTATACTGAAACACAAAACACAATATTTTTTTAAAAAACCTAATAACATGTTTTCCATCCTTTTGTTCCTAGGAATCACCCTGGACAAGGCTGGCTACCCGGAACTGGAGGGCGCGATCCGTAACCAGGTGGATGATGCCAAACTCATCAACCACCCCGCCTGGACACTCAAACTCATTCAGGTACACATCTCAAAATGTCTCTTGAAACTCTAAACATAAAATGCTAAAACCAACGAAATATGGTAAAATATTTAAGCGTATCAATATAAGGACGCAATGTAGAAGCCGAATTGAGAGAAAAAGAACGGGATCCACATCTATCGTTACGGCTTACACGTTAAATTGTGTAGTTTCTATCTAAATCTGAGGACACACTACGACGAGAATTTGGTCAAATATACATGGTACCATGTATACAGAATACTTTTCCCTCTCGCGCATAGCTGTTCGAGACCCAGCGCGTCCGCCACGGTATGATGGCCCTGGGACCCTCCGGTGTGGGCAAGACCTGCTGCATCCACATGTTGATGAAGGCCATGTCCGATTGCGGTGAACCACACAGAGAGATGAGAATGAACCCCAAGGCCATCACGGCGCCGCAGATGTTCGGGCGATTGGATGTGGCCACGAATGATTGGACGGATGGTATCTTCTCGACGCTGTGGAGGAGGACGTTGAGGGCTAAGAAGGGTGTGTATTTGAGTTATTTAATTAAACACTTCGATTTAGTCAACAGTTGTACCTTACTTTTTCTTTTGGCCCAAGATGATTTGATTTTTAGATGATTTGCATAGTTCCATGTAAGTTTTATTAACCTGTATTTTGAAGACGACGCTCAGGACTAAGAAGGGTAAGTATGTGATTTTGGAAACGTAAGACATTGTTTCAACCTTATATGCTAAATTTGCTTTGCTATACATGTATATTCTTCAAGCATCAAGCGCATGGCGAACATTGGATAGAGATATTATCTAAAGACCTTTCGGTGGAATTAAAGTTCCGTGTCACTTTAAATACCCAAATCCTATGATTGATTCCCCATACGTGTATTTCTCCTCAAGCTTACTTTCAACAATTTATCTTGTATTACCAAGTCTTGCTCTAAATATATTAACGCACGTTTATTTTACGCCGCTTTTGTTAAAATTTCACTTAAAACGTATATATCTTACTCAATATATTCTTTTCAGGCGAGCACGTGTGGCTAGTCCTTGACGGTCCCGTCGACGCCATCTGGATCGAGAACTTGAACTCCGTCCTTGACGACAACAAGACCTTGACCTTGGCCAACGGTGACCGAATCCCAATGGCACCGCTCTGCAAGATCATCTTTGAGCCCCATAACATTGATAATGCCTCGCCGGCTACTGTGTCCCGAAACGGCATGGTGTACATGAGCAGCTCTGCACTTGACTGGAACCCCATCCTGCAGGTATAGTTGAATATGAGTGAATAAGGGAATCAAAGCTCGATCCACCTATGATTCAACTTTTGACAGTCATATTTCCAAGCTTTTATTGGTTAACACCAATTAAATCGTCGACGTTCTGTAATAGCATGGAACAATGAATTGCAAACGGACAATGAATTGCTATATATGAATTGCAATGCATAAAATTTTCTTATCTTTTGCAATTGTAGGGCTGGTTGAACCATCGCCCAGCAGCGGAAAGCGCTCAGATCCTGAGTCTGTTCGAGGACTCGTTCCCTGAGATCTACCGCTTCGCCATCCAGAACCTCATCTTCAAGATGGACGTGCTCGAGGCTTTCGTCATTAGACAGGTGCGTGTTTTGCGTGTTGCCCATTTTCTGTAAAAGGATATATTTAATATGTATAAATTTCAATAAATAAATGTTGGCCCAAAACTTAATTTTTAGGGATTTTCTTGCAAAATGATAGGCAACCCAAAATAGCTAATATCAACGCTCGTGGAACGTACACTATATACGCTAACAATGCTGCTATTTGCTACAAAGTGTCACCTTTAAACGCATGCCCATAAAATGTCATATTTTTAATAACATACGTAAAGGTCTTATCGATTTCGATTTGCAGGCGTGCGACCTGCTGCAAGGCCTGATCCCGACAAAGGACGACAAGGACAAAGACGGCCACTCGATGACACCCGATCACTTCAAGCGTCTTTATGTGTTTACGCTCATGTGGTGCATTGGCGCGTTCCTCGAACTGGACGACAGGTGAGTAGGCCACATGCGGGATTATATTTCTTTGGCGTTGTATGTAGTTTAATCAAGGAGAAGATAGAGTAAATGAAAAAAAGAAGGGGTAACTTTTGTGTTCTTTGACGTGTTTTCTGGCATGTCCAAGATAATTCAATCTTACTTTGTTCCAAGTGCGATCCGTTTTAACCATTCTACTTTTGTCCGTCTTCTAGTTTAGAATAATCTGAAACTATCTTATGTATAATTGTTTCTTATCATAGGGCAAAGTTGGAAGAGTTCTTGCGCACGAGCGACGAGATCCCGCGTCTGGATCTGCCCGTCATCGAATCGGGATCAGACCAGACCATGTTCGATTACATGGTCGACAAGGATGGTACGCATTGTTATAATCGTAGCAAAATGTTTTCGTACATTATACCCCCAGTAGATATTTGCAACGTTATTATTGAATTATTGTGTATCTTACATGATTTTAAAGTATCCATCAACTGTACTTTTTTATATAAAAAAATACATTTATTATACAAGCACCCATTTATTATTATTCGAACTATACAAACATTGTCAAATGAGAAGTCCAATATGGTCAAATTAATTGTGTGATATTTGCTTCTCCTGCAGGTCAGTGGTGTCACTGGAGCAAGCGCGTGGAAGAGTACCACTACCCATCCGACTCCACACCTGAATACTCGTCTATTCTCGTACCCAATGTGGACAACGTGAGGACTACATTCTTGATCGACACGATCTCCAAACAGGGCAAAGCTGTCTTGCTCATTGGTGAACAGGTAAGAAAATTGACTGATTTGAAGGAGTTGAATAAAACTTGATATCTGCAATATATTTTCTTGCGAGTCAAAAAATGAACTGCTGTTGACTATACCTATGTGGGCTATGTGAGGTTTGTTTTCTATTTAATACCGTATACATCTAAGTTCAAATAAATGTTATATGCCTTTGCAACCCTTATTTTCCATATTAAAAATGTTTTGATTAATTATCTTTCTATTCATTCATATTAATAGGGTACCGCCAAGACTGTGATGATCAACGGCTACACCAACAAATACAACCCCGAGCAGCACATGGCCAAACAACTCAACTTCTCCAGCGCCACCACCCCGTACATGTTCCAGGTAAGTGGGCTACCAATCTTGTCGGGTGATGTTCAGCCCGTCGAAATTTTTTTCTCACCAAAATTGCTTTATTAAGGTGCATTAACCAAAAAAATGAGACTAGCTGACTAAACTGTTTTGCCGAGTTGACCCAAATGGAGTTCCTGAAAAAGTATTGAATAAAAAGTAAGAAATGGTTTCATGGATGTATCAGACGACATATTTTGTTCAATAGTAGGTTATACCATTTGCTAAAGATATTCTATATAAACAGTCAAGACATACAGTCATTTACTTAAAATCAAATCACTTACCCATTCCTTTATTACAGCGCACCATCGAGTCATACGTAGACAAGCGCATGGGTAGCACCTACGGTCCTCCAGCAGGCAAGAAGATGACAGTGTTCATTGACGACATCAACATGCCTGTGATCAACGAATGGGGAGATCAGATTGCCAATGAGATCGTGAGGCAGTTGATGGAGGTCAATGGGTTCTACAATTTGGAGAAGCCCGGTGATTTCACTACCATTGTCGATGTGCAGGTAAGGCTTGAGTTAAGTTAATTCAGCTTACTGAAACAATATGCATGCACTTTTAATCGATCGTTTAAACAGTTTAAGTTAATATTAGAGAGAGCTTAAAAGATTGAAAAGAAGATAGTTTCCGACTGCAAATATATCATAATACTAAACCAAGATCAAAAAGAAAGTTACATTTTTTCTCTAGTTCAAACTATAAATGCTGTACTACCTGCTTTCCAATACGTGTCATTTTTTTTTTAAACGACAAAAGTTGTCTATTAGCTTTCTAACCACTTAGATTTACTATTAGAAACATCTCATCTTCACGATCGTATTCGCCATCATAATTGGCTTTCTTTCCTCACAGTTCATGGCTGCCATGATCCAGCCGGGCGGCGGTCGCAACGATATCCCGCAGCGTCTCAAGCGCCAGTTCAACATCTTCAACTGCGCGCTGCCTAGCAACTCGTCTATCGATCAGATCTTCGGTGTCATTGCTAAGGGACACTATTGCCAGGAGAGAGGATTCAGTGAGGAGGTCAGGGATATTGTGGCACGGCTGGTGCCGGTGACGAGGAGGCTGTGGCAGCTCACCAAGGTAAGCATCCTTGACTTAGATTTTATAAGAGTATAGATTTAATTAGAAAACTATAGAGCGGTGTTAACATATATAAATTTATTTTGAAAATATATGTTGATAGTTTCTTCCATTCCCTAGTCCCTCATGTGATGTGGCTACCATAAATATAAATTATTTCAGCTTATATGTTACAAATCCCAATGTTATATGTTGGATATTACATGTATTATTGTTCGTAATATACCAAGTTTCAGAGAGTGTTTTGTTCATTCATTTGAATGTACACTCGCGCTCATATTTATCCGCTTTCACATTTATTTCTTAAAGATCAAGATGTTGCCGACCCCTGCCAAGTTCCACTACATCTTCAACTTGCGTGATTTGAGTCGCATCTGGCAGGGCATGATCAACACTTTGAGTGAAGTGGTCAGCGGAGTGTCCACCGCCATGGCGTTGTGGAAGCACGAGTGCTGCCGCGTCATTGCTGACAGGTGCGTTGGTGACGTATTTGAATATTTCAAAATCACTTTAGATTTTTAATTATGAGCCAGTTATGAGTGATTATTCCCTGTAAATTCATGTTCGGGAAATCGGTTAAAAGTAACTAAAGAATGCGAAAGATTTGCGTTTCTGTTTTTAAAGCTGATCAGTATGAATTACTTAAAAAGTTCATTAAGTATGTGACGTTAAACATTCATAAATGGTATCTTTGTGCTAATCATAAATTAGAGTTTTACTTGTAAAGAATACGCTCGCTGTGAAATCCGTTAAAGTCAGATTTATTTAAAAGGCATTCATATCGTTTTATGATATATACATGTAAAACGTCATCAAAATATCAGCTCACATTTTATTTGCATATAATAACACATTACCCCTGATTGCTTAGATTCACTCACATGGACGATTACCATTGGTTCGTAAAGACCATGGGCCGCGTATCGACAGAGGAAATGGGAGAAGAATACACTGCCATGATTGAAAACACGAACTATTTTGTCGATTTTATGAGGTAGTTGACGTCAAACGAGCCCTAAGCAGAGTGGAATGTTGTTGGCTAATTAGCGTGTGGGCTTGCAGTAGTTTGCTTTTAGTGAAATTTGCGTGGAAAGTTGCATTTTGTTTTGTTTGTTTTATATTTTTTTAGTAATTTTCAGATGCGCGAAAATAGTGCCGAGTAACCGTTGATTACGTCACTATTGTTTGTGTTGTTGTATTGGTTCGTTAGAAACCTGGATTCTGCCGTTGCTGTTTTGTTTGAATTTTCCATTGTGTGATAGTTTAATGATGATATGTGTGTGCCGATAATGGTTCTATCATATCATTTCTGTTAGAATTAGATGATCGATGAATGCCCTGAGAGTTTTTGTTATGATTTTGATAATAGTTTTGTTTTCAGTCAATTAAACACTGGTACAATCAAGCTATTTAAAACTATTGCTAAAAACGTACACGTTTTAACTTAAGATATAAATATTTCTTCTGGTGGATAATTCTCAATCGCGGGTGCACATCTGACAGTTTAGGATTTTAAAACTTGACTTGTACTTAGTGTTTGATTGCCTTTCTGCATTTTGTCAGAATGTTGTGTATTGTTTGCTGTTCATATACTAACCAAAATATGTAGTTGTTATATGCTTTGATTGTGCCTGTTTGACTAACTAATATGATCTATCAGGAGAAGCCGATCCCATTGCCTCAACACTGCAGTCCTATATTACCCGAGATTAATACCCGGGGACAAAACCTAAATCCATCAAGACCAGCCCATGCCAAAAATCCCCTGCATATCTTGGCAAATTTTGCGCCGAAAGCGTTAGCGACATGTTGTGATAGTAACTCGTTGTTCATCTGCCGTGTTGTTGTGTTTTGGTTGCTGGTAACAGATTCATTGCACCCGCCGATGCCGATTGGTTCAACAAGACCATTAAGCGAGTGGTCGCCGAAGAAATGGGCGAAGAATTAGTGGCTCATGTTGAGCCAACTGTTTATTTCCAGGACTTCATGAGGTAAAACGTGGTATGGGTATAAGTGGGCCCATTTTACTGTCAGCTTTAAGTATCGAACAGTTTCAAAATAATTCATATTGAGTCATCCATATTCTCATTGGTCAATATTTTTGTCTTTCTTCTGTCGTATTTTACTCTAAACTCTAAATTCTTCAGATCTCAGTTTTTTCAAAGTTAGTCCAAATATATATATTTTTTTAAAGAAAGCTTAACGTTTATTTCGTAATCAAATATTGAAAATGAAATTGATTAGGCATCGTGTCGATAAAAAAAGAAATGCAAGGTTGTAAAGTATTTTACACATGGTTTGTTTAGTGTGTTAATTTTGAGTTTGTTGAATTACGGTAGTTTGATCATGAATGGCATTACTAACTTCCTTAATAACATTGATGAAGTATTTGTAGCTTTTAACTAAATATGTTTGTTCGCTTTGAAAATAGTTATTTAATAATTATTGACAATTATTGATCTATTTTTACTGAAATGCAATAAAATGGCCTTAATTACAATAGGCATCGTCATACTAACATGGAAGTCTTAAAATAAATAAAGGCCCTACCTTATTTAATGGTATTAAAATAGAAAAAATGTAAAGTAATCAATTCTGATGTTCGATTGCCTTTATTGCGAAACTTTAAAACAAATATATTTGACCCATTTCAGAGACGCCCCAGAAGCGACTGGAGAGGAAACAGATGACGCTGACTTCGACATGCCCAAGATCTACGAACCCGTAAGTAATCTTTCGCTTTGGCTCAATTATCTTTATTGTTTTTATTCGTATATATATTTCAGGAATGTTTATAAATATATATCCTGAATCCATTGTTTACAAAACCATTTGGTAGAAATTTATGAATTAGCATAATCTAGACTTATTTATTCTCTTGGCACTTTATTTGTATAAAACTAAACATTTTGCATGTAAATCACTGGACTCACAAGCTGCTTGTTTAATAAACAAAATATTACTGTACCTGCAAAATTCATGTAATAAATTCAGGCGTATACATCTTTCCCTTTGCAGG
>LQRL01151349.1:9408-22657 GCA_001703475.1 Hydroides elegans
ATCTTTAACCATTTCTTTATATCCCATGTCTTTATAGAACGACTACG
Source organism: Hydroides elegans (assembly GCA_001703475.1). Lineage (NCBI taxonomy): Eukaryota > Metazoa > Annelida > Polychaeta > Sabellida > Serpulidae > Hydroides > Hydroides elegans. The sequence goes on from LQRL01151349.1 coordinate 9,456, forward strand.
CCAAAGAAACACGTAAGATCATGGGCGATATTCACACACAACACAACCGGAAGCAGTACGAGCAAAAGCGACAGTCGAATCTGATTAGGCAACGACGCGAGCTGCGCGCCCAGAAACATAGGCAGACACCACGTGATCCGGCAACTGGGGATGAGGATGAGAATAAAGAGTGAGTTAACGTTGTAAATGGTATATAAAATGAGTCTGGAGCCTGGACCCTCTGCGCTTTCTTTAACCTTAAAATTCAATGTTAAACAGTGGGCATAAATTGTAGGATAGTGTAAGCGGAGAATATGGGGCTTGATCGATCGCAATATTAAGCATTATTAAGGTTTTGATTTTAAATACATGTATGCGAAATAGTAAGTTCAATGTATTGCATATTTGGAAAATGTAAGGCAAAATGTGTTAATGCTTACGACAAATACATTACTATTACAATAAAATACTTTTCTCCTTTTCTCTCCAAGAACGTTAAGCCCGAGTAAGCAAATACAATTTTATAATTTACTGATTTCCCTTTTCATGAAATATATTTTAAATTTGTCTGATTCACGGGGCTTTTTGTGAATTCCTGGATATAGGGCAAAATCCTGGATATTTCAAGGTTGTTGCCCTATTCAAATATATATTGTTTGTGAACATATAGAGCAATGTCGTCCTTCAATCACGTTCCATTAAGCGACTCTCTGTTGACGTAAATCGTTGTGAATACGCCAGATGCTAACAGACACAGCCCCAGACCAAAATCTATTATGTGCCATGTATATGTCACAATTGAACATGCATTTTGGCGCTCCAACTAAAACAAAGCAATCGACAGTTCAATGAGCTGTACATATAGACGGGTGTCGAGAAAATTGACACCCTGAACACCAACATATTGGGATGTAATCTTTATTAATTCAAAGAAATATGAATAGAATTTAATAAAATTCGGCCATATACTAGAAAAATATATCGTGTCTTATACTGTGGTCTTGAAATACATTATAAACTTAATACATCCATTCTTTATATCGGTCTTTATATGCTATCAGCTCCACAAGGTGTCGAATAAATTGACACCCAATGTCAAGTGTCCTGTTAGAAATACTGATATTCGTCCGATACGTTTTTATTTCCATACAAATTTACATTATATCTTAATAACAATAAATTACAGTAGCTTTAACCACAAAAACACAAACATTGCGAGTAAAAAATCTATCAGATTAATGGGGTTCCTCAGGTAGAATAGGTTATTAGACTCTGAAAATAGAAGCGAGATTTCAAATGTCTATCTTTCATTTCGTGCAACTAATGTGACAAAATACGGAAGGGGGTAATCTAGGTGACTATTTGTTTTGAGTATCTCTAATGTTTATAGACTCTCTAGCGTGTAGCAAATTAGTTATCTTTTTTAATCGTTTCTCGTGGAATTAGGAGGTTTCGTCCTCTAACGAACACCATAAAAAAACCTTTAAAGGTAGAACAAGGTATTAAATGTGAACAGCATATTTCATCTATGTATTTTATATAATCTATTGTTCTATATCTCTCTCTTTGCTTCACCTGTAGTCCTTTAAAACTCACTATTATGGTGTTGGAAATAGCCTACAACGAAACCTCATAAACGACGCGAAACGATTCTAATCGGTATTTTTACACGTGGCTTTATATTTCTTACACCATTTTATATTTATTTAGTGGATATTACTTATAGCATCGTGGGTAAAAAGGTAACAGCAGCAAATTTAAGCTCTGAAGATTTAGGAAAAGCACTTCAATGGAGTTTCTGAAATATATGCAGCCAGGCGGTGTGGAATACCGTGTTCAAACATAATATTCAGATTGAACAAGACTACATCCTTAAACCAGAAGGGTGGTAATTCAGTAATATTGAATACATATGACGAGAAGCAATGTTTTTCATGCAATACATTCATGGCAAATGCAGGAGCTCCAGTGACACCATCATGTATATAACTGTTGTTTTTTTAAGTACATTGATTCACAATTGAACATTTTTAAATACTGGTTGATATTCCGTCTCTATATTTCATATAGCAAGCGTTAAATGGAGAGTAATTGGCCGTTATTAGGTTTGGTACACAGGGGGTGTCAATTTATTCGACACCTTGTGGAGCTGATAGCATATAAAGATTGATAAAAAGAATTAATGTATTAAGTTTATAGTGCATTTCAAGACCATAGTATAAGAGATTATATATTTTTCTAGTATATGGTCGAATTTTATTAAATTCTATTCATATTTCTTTGAATTAATAGAGATCACATCCCAATATGTCGTAGTTTAGGGTGTCAATTTTCTCGACACTCTTCTACATATACAACGAATTATTTCATGAACCTAGACCCTAGACTACTATAAAAGAAAACTATGGTTTGCCTAAGGCTTCTTTCCCTGACACAAGTGAAACCCAACGTAAGAAGGTCGAGGATGTCACTTTTTTTTCAGGACGTCCTGATTTAATTGGTTATCTCTACATACCCGGGCGTCCCGAAACATTGTAACATCCACGACCAGTTTATATAGCAGTGTTTTTAGATTTAGAATAATATTAGTTTACAATGAAATAAAGCTTAGGGTGTTTTGTCTTCCCAGTTAAACGTAGACTATAAACGGCTTTTAAGAAATAATTCCCATAAACCATTGCATCCTGAATCTTCATAGTTGGTGACCCATACCATGCTCTATTTTACGTATTATCCCAAGAGAATATAACTGTAATCGATTCAGAAATAAACAGAAGAAAAAAAGGAACCCATGGCACTTTTAGCACAAAGCAATCGATTGGCTCTTTGTTGCTTCTTCTCAAACAATATATTATGTTACACATTATACCCAGAAGCACAAATGAGCTGTAATTAGCCCCTGTGTCTACTGAAGTTACCGCCGGAATATATTGAGGCCGTGTCTATATTCAAGGCCTAGTATATGGAACCACTCTCTTATTCCAGTCAGTGAAGCTTTAACAATGTATTTTAAGCTCTATGTTCCAGTTCCGAGTCGCTTTTAACACCTCCAATTACAACATGGGTTTAAATTGTTTTTGATTCGATTGGTCTATCTATCTCAATCCAAGTCAATTATACTACCGGTTCCGCATTATAATTGTATAAATTTACGCATTTAATGGGGGTGGAATAATGTTGCTAGATAAGTTAAATCCATAAGATCTGAAATTCACTATAAAATCAACGTTGAATGAAATGGCGCGTTCACGCAAAACAAGCTAAAAATCAATGCCAAAACGCCCTATTTTGCGTGAACAGAAGGAATAAGTTGCTGTTTTTATACCAAAGTAGCTTTCGAGCTTTCGGTTTTCGAGCTTTTTTCGGCCTTTTTTGTTTGCGTGAACACGCCTTTAGGCAATACAAGATTCGGAATTTGTATATATGAACAAAACAAAATTTATAAATGTTTTCTTTTTTTTCAATTTCAGGTCTGATGCTTGAAAAGCATATGAACAAATGTCAACAACAAATTAAGCACTTTTTCGTCCACAAACTGCTGTCCTTGCATAGGTTTTGTTCAGCAACCAAGCCGCATGAACCCCAAAATAGGCGTTTTCACCAGTTAACTTGATCCTCGAAACGATAACTTTAAAGATTTGTGCTGCATGTGAAAAACTCTAACTTAATGAGGTACATGTAGACCTCACAACCATTAATGGAGTCACCGCGACCCGTTATGGGGTCACTTACTACAATGTATTTGTAATAGAATATGCATGTACATATGTTAAATAAAAAATATCATCATGGCCACGCTAATACTAAAGCATTGCCATGAATTTATTTGTTATGTAAAAAATATTAATTTCATGCTACATGTATTTGTATTACTTATAGTAAGTGACACAAAAACTGGTCGTGACTCAATTACTGGTTGTGAGGTTTATAATGGGTTTGTTTTGCTTTATTTACGCAACAATACCATACCATTTCATATTTACTTGAAATACAGTGTAATCGAGAAATCGCGGTTATAATATTGAGGGTAAGGAAATAGTCGTTTCTAAATATTTTTATAAATGTTTTTTTTTTTTTAATCTTAACCTTAGTTTGTGTTCTTTAACTTATGAATCTGAGTTTTTGTATTAAGTTAGACGTTGGTTGCGATAGTAATTAACATACTAAGAAAGTTTTTTTTTTCATTATAGAAAAAATATTGAGAAATGTGATTTGTCAGACTATAGCCAGAATCTATTTACATATGTACAAGAATAAAGATAAATTTGGCCTTTAAATATTCAGTTATAATAATTTTGTGTTTCTTATATTAAATGGCGATAGTGCATCCACTGTGTTCAGACAATTGTGATTTTTTTTGTATTGCCTGTTGGTCCTTAGAGCTAAAACATATTTGTCAAAACTGCTTAAAGTGTTGACTAATAATTAGCTTAATGCAACATCGATCTTTAGATTCTTTTCTAATACAAAATAAAGAATAGTTTAATGCATTTTTAATGTATCGGATACATGTAGTTACAAAATATGAGCATTTATTTTCCTGTAGTTATTATCAGAAATAAATACCTAGATTTGAATTTGCTTGTGAATCTAATGTTATAAGATGCAATTAATGAAATTTAATACAACGAAAAATGTCAAAAGTCAGAGTGTTAAATATAGTTAATTAAATGGAAAAAAAGAATCCATTTTCGTGTTATTGTTTTTAAACATAACTTTATCCTATTATTTATTAAGCAAACTGTTTGTTATGTATATTTTTATGCATATTGTCACATGCGAATGTCATTTGATCATTATTCTTATTTTAAGAAAGACTACAAAAATGTGAGGTTTCAAAGAGTCTATTGTGGGCTATATTTGATTGGTTGTTTGTGTAATCGATTTTGCTGGTTGTTTGAGTTGATGAATAATAGGTTAAATATACAGGAATCGTTTATAATGGATCTGAAATTATCAAGTTTCTTATCATTTATTTATTGATGAATTGTTATTATGAAGATAGCATTTTGTTATTACTGTTATAGTTTATGATATTCTTGTAAAAGGATATTTTGTTTCTTTGTGTATTTATATTGTACATATCCAAATTAATTAAATTATTTTTATTTAAAAGTATGTGCTCTGTTATTATTTCGGTCGATTATGGCATCATATGTTTTGGTTTTAATTCAACCTGAGCAGCTTTAACTTCAACCAAAGGAAATAAATGAATATATTTTAGAGTGAACACAGTTAATCTTTTCATAAAAACACCCTTGTACCCTGATTTTCTACCCGTTTGGCATATACGAACACAGTTTATTAACTTTTGTAGAAATCCCTTTTATATAAATACTCACTGAACTAAATGTATGTTGCCGAGCTACAACTAGACTTCAAATTGCAAGAATATATTTTTCTTCTAAATGTGTTATACAATTGGGAATCGGACCAGACATCCGGACTAAGAACTGCTATTATTAAACGACAATATATAAAAAAAAAAAGTAAACGATGTAAGAACTTAAGATTTATTTTTTTAATAGTGGTTTGACACTTAGTCTAAATGCACTGAAACAAACATATTTTGTGAAATTAAACCATGAACGGATAGTTTAACAAATGTATACACATGTATGTAGGTTTGAAGTAGAGATTGTTGCACCAAAAACTCAAAAGTTTGTTGCAAATTACATATTCACCCATTTATTATAGCACACCTATATTCAATCCTACTTTGACAACTGCACCTTATTTTACTACGAGTTCTTATTTGAAATTATTGTTTTGGCCCTATGTATCTTTTATTTTTCAAGTTAACCCAGTCAATGTAATTACCTGTAAATTAAAGTAACAAATCAGCATATTGCATGACTATTGGTTACATAATTACTATTTGTGAAAATATTAAGCGTTTGTATAATTAGGCTTTAAATACTATTATTCCGAACTAGATAGCCAGATACCTCGACTTGCTCGTGGACTGCAATCCTCCATATATGAGACAACAGATTGCTTTGATTTGTTTAATATAAACAAATATAACCCGTGAGGATAGTGGAAAACCAAACAACCAATTTGTAAAAAAAAATATATATATAACGAAGGGAAACGAGATCCCTTCTCGGTTGGTACTGAGATGTTCTTTTAATATTAACTTTGTGAAACAGTGGTAAAGTAAGCTCAAAATAAGATCTCGAAATCAGGAAAAAGTTAAAGATATATTTCATTATTATAACATTGGTTTTTAAAACCTGAAAAAGTAGCTGCATATTTGAAAGGCTTTTTGTCTGAGTCTGTTTATAACGTGTTATTTTAGGTCACTATATATAAATTATATAATGTACTCTGTCTGTCCTCAAAAAGCATATTATTATTATTATTTTTTTTTATATTTGTGAATCGAATAAAATCTATTATATTTTGAACATTTGGTGTCTCTTACAAGTAATGAAAAAGGTTTATTAAGCAGCTTTCTTTCATCTTGTTCTAATTTATATTTTTTTGGAAAGGACAGACAAACGGACAGACGAACACACACGTACACCATCACAACTATGTGTGCCATGGGGTATATGATTAAAGCGCTACATAAATGGTGGAAATTATAATAATAAATAATAATAATAATAATAATAATAATAATGAATATATATCATGGCTTTGTTATGATTTAATTAACGATATTCTACGGTTAAACTGCGTTCAGTAAAAGAATGATGGGGTCGAGCAAGTCAATTCAGACACCTTATTTATAAAGTATAACTCGAATTTAGTTATTTTGAAAAGAAGTGGATTTATCTATATATTAAAACAATAATCATGGATTCGCTCAATTCGGGTTGCACCAGCTCAGGATTTGTTCACAAAAATATGAGTACTGATAAACCAGAATTATCATCTGAAGAGAAAATTCTTACAATTTCACCGACCAAGGAAGAAAATCCTGCTCACATATATTCATCTAGGCAGCGGCTTTTATTGACACTTTGTATAAGTTTTTCATTTTGCACTTCAGCAATACAACTGAACATGACTGGACAGACTCTGCTACATATGGGCTATTTAATGAAAACGGATATCGCTGTGATGTCATACGCGTTTACGTTTGAATGGTGTGGCTATCTAGTTGGTTGTATATTGAGTGGGTTCATGTTCGAAAAATACAACGAAGAACTGCAATTTGCACTAAACAACATACTCGTTGGCATGGCAACCATTGTGTGCCCATGGTTACCTATTGTCAGTGGATACTTTGCGATTAAATTCATTCAGGCAATCGCTATAGGCTATCAACAAACAATATGCACAACACACATTTTGAAATTATGGGAAGGGCATCGTTTGAAAAATATGGTGATTTCATTATTCCAAATAATGCATCCAGCAGGGGTGTTATTTGGGCCTATGATCATATCTCGATTTGTGGTGGACATCCCTCAAATTGAAAATCCGCTGCACATAGAGTTCGATTTATTCGTCGAAAATCGCACCTTTGATGGTCCTGACAACCTCGGGAACGAATCATACATTATGGAGAAACTAAAGAACGAAACCACTAACTCATTTAACATAAAACCCGAAAGAATGCATAACTCCACTGATATAGGATATATACGTTATAGTTACGTTGCAATTGGAAGTTTGTCTTTGTTTGCCAGTGTTGCATTTGGCTTTGCCTTTTTTCTAATGCCCTTGAGTTACAAAACACATCGAACCCGCGTATCAAACCAGCGATGCGTCAATGTCAAGAGTAAATCTTCACACAAATTGCTTATGCTTTTCCTATCAATGACGAGTTTTAGTATGGCTTTCATCGTGATTCAGTCATGGATAACCCCATTTGTCATGGACTATCTAAACTGGAGTGCAAAAGATGGACAATATGTTGCAACCGCATTTTGGTCCGGGATGGTAGTTGGGCGGATCATGTTGGTATTTTTGTTCTCGCGGATATCGCCTGGAAAATTACTCGGGTGTCATATATCTACCCTATTCAGTGTACCTCTTATTTATCTTGCTGTGATGGATAATGGGATGATGCTCTGGTTATGCGTTCCACTGGTTGGATTTTCATGTAAATATATTCTTGTTTTAAGTATACACAAGATTTCTGGTTACACATTTTACAAATGTACGAGCGTTACGTGCCATTATGTCCCCCCGAACATTATATCCTTCCTATAGTTTTTTGCCAAGTTCTCCAGAACTACCATTATGTCCTCTGGTGACCATTATGTCCTCCACACCTATACCATTATGCCCTTCCGCTACCAAAGTGTCTTCCTTGCCCCAACCATTATGTCCTCCCCGACCAAAATGTCTTCCAGACCTTACCGTTGTATCCTCCGGTTGCATAGAATATGTTTTTATCTAGCAAATTTTCGCCTCCGTTATGATGTGAAATACTGAAGAGGGGCACTCAACGATTTATTCGGGTGAATGTTTATTCTTGTAGCAGTTCTTCCTTGCTTGCAACTTTTTCAGAACAGAACAAAGTTTTTTTTCGAAACGATTATTTTACTCTAGGATTATGTTTGTAAATATATCAATCGATGCAGCTGTATCTAAATTTAGTCTTTGTTAACGAATATGTGAAAGAATTACCTCATACACATTTGATTTCTTGAAATCTTTATTCTGGTAGGAGATTGTAAATTTGCTTGCAGTGGATTTTCTGCGTTCCTTGCTTGGAACTTCAGAATAAACATTTTGATGAATATAAGAAAACATAAATCGTTGAGTGCCCTCGACTGAATCATGTCACAGATAACAATTAATTGTATTTTGCTTCAATTATAGCTTATATCTAATGGTTTCGAACATCATTTTTAAAACACGTTGAAATTCTTACCACTTCTGAGCTTGACCATTTAACTAAACCATTAAAAACTTTCAAACTTGCTTTACTAATTCCTTTACTCATGACATACATGTTATGGTACTATCTGAGATATTTCGATTAATCAAGGATTATATGTGTTTCATAAAATAACATTAAGCAAAAAGGGTAATGGAAGGACATAATGGTCGGGAGGACATAATGACACGCAATATACGAGTGTATATACTTATGAATAAAAACGTATTTGAAATTATGAAATTACCTCTTTCAAATCAATGCGCGTTGCTTTGCTCATTTTTAATTTTCATTCTCAGATTGTAATACGGGTTTGTATGATAAGCGAACACGATTTTTTAAAAAACAAGAAACAATTTTCATATATCAACTGTCACTTTATTTACATTTTTGTCTTACTTTTGACAATAATTAATGTAGTCGTTATTTCGTTGCTTATGATACATTGCAGATAGTTCAACCTCTCTCCTTCTTCTGGTATTGTGGACTTCCGATCACATGACCGTGACCAGTATGATGACGTCACTTCTGTTCAGTAGCAACTCCATCGGTTTCATGGCAACTGGTTTCATCACTGGATATCTATTTGAAACATATTCTCCTCTTTGGGTGGTGCATATTACTATTATAGCAAGTGTTGTGCAACTTATTTTGCTCATTGCATGCTTGATGATGGGGAAAGTATTCAAACTCGAAGATTTGACAATATCACAATCTGTTGAGGAACGAGAGGCCGCGCAATCATTACGGTCTCTATAGCCGATGCCGAACAAGTGATTAACGTTATTTGCCGTTGCATTTCAAAACAGTTTGGTATCAGTAGTGGCATGGTTTGACATTAAGTAAATACGATTCATCGAATTACTTTTTTTCAGGTCCGTTCTTTTATACCGCGTAACGGTGCGCTCATACAGCGACCGAAAACTTTTTAGCTGGAAACTAACAGTATGACTAGAAACTTTTTGCCCGGAAACATTTTGACCGGAAAAGCATCCAAACCATTTGACACGTGATTTTATATTACAGTATTGTTTGCTAATAAACGACATGCTAACAAAAAAATGTTTTGAAAATAAACATATTTAGAATTTGAACCAAACTTTATTGTACAAAATAAAAGTTAAAATAAAAGAGCAAATATTTATAAAGGTTATGTGTTTTTATCAGTGAATAAAAAATAATAAAAATGCAAGTCAATTAAAACAAAAACGATTAAGTTGATATATAGTAAGAAATGCACAAACATAATAAACGGTTGTTTTTCTTTTTCGACTTTACAACGGGTAACGCAAGAAATTCTGTCATATTCCACACAACGGGGTAGTTTGAAGAACAATATAAAAAGAGATATCTAATTAAAATCTAAATGAGTTCTGACTCGATACGGACTAAATCAACATGGAACTGAACACTTTTTCGAATAAAGACCATTTTTTGTTTAACAATTTTAACATTTTAACAAAACAAAAACTATGCCACGTAACTTCATTGTTAGATATATGTTCTTTCTAATGAATACTTTTAAGTATAATGTATTTTTAAATAGACCTATCAATATATAAAACAACGAAAAAACTTGGTAAACTCTTCTGTTTCTTTTTGAATTGAAATGGAAAGACAAAGATATATTGTCCAACAGAACAGGTTTATAAAAGGTGGTATAGAATCCAAAGTTTCTTTTAAATCAAAAAATATAATTCTCAACTTAATAATATAACACATGTTTTAAAAGGTGTATATCTTTTCCATGATTTTCTCTCTCTCTTCTCTTTTTCATTTATATTTCTTTGATGACGATGCGCCTCGAAGGTCGACGCTTAAATATATATCCACAATGCACCCGTTTACATCCGCATAGCCGCACCACTGTCAATCACTCTTTCATCTGTCTCCACCTCTTTCCCTGTATCTTCAGCCACCTCATCCAAAACCTCCCCCTCGCCTTCTTCATCATCAACCTCTTCTTCATTGCTCACCGCCTCATCTTCTTCTTCTTCCTCTTCTGAATTGTTTCCCAGTTCCTCTTCTGACATATCCTCTGAACTTTGATTCTCCTCCTCTGATATTTCATCATCGACCTCCTCATTTGACGACGCTTCTGATTCCTCTGATTGTTGCTCTGATTTTGCTTCTTCCTCCATTTCTTCTTCTGACGATACACTATCATCCTCATCATCTTCATCATCCTCTATACTCACATTGCTGTTTGATTCGTCTCTGTCTTCGCTGTCTTGGAGTAGTATGTTCATACCAGCTGCGACGTTGTCGAATTTCCAAACGTTGTGTCCCGAAGTGATTTCGCACACGTATAGGGTGGCACCGTTGTGGGATACGGTGACATCGTGAGGTGCCTCGAAGCCCTGGATTAATAACAGATAAAAGTGAATATTTAAGTGAAAGAAAAATTTGGTCGTTGTAAGTAAAAAAAAGGCAAACTGAATATAATAATAAACGCGTAAATGATGGATTTATCAGGTTGAAAAAATCACTGAACGGCTACAAAATAAACATATTTATCAGATAGCCGTTAGCATAAAAAAAAACCATTATCTGACCCTTTGCGTCTATTTCAACAAACACAATGCAGTGTCTTCTCAAACAAAAGTTATAACATAGATGAAATCCAAATAAACATGCATAGCAACTTACGTTATTGAAGGGTGACCACACATCAACAATATCAGCACCGTAACGTGGCTCATGCAAATCTATAGTGAAGCCCGTGGCAGGGGTGACGTAGGTAGGTCCATTCACGGCGAACAAAAGCCCACCTGCAATCAAAAACAATGAGCTAAATGAAGGAATTGCATGATATATGAAAAAGGAGTGACGGAAAACTACATGTATATGATAGGGACCATATTATACAAGAAAGTGTTTTTATGATCCTTACGAATTGGTCAATGCTCATCATACTGTAAGATATATGCACGAATTTTGATGAACTGTATTGATTGAGACATTAAACTCAACATGTGTACAGAAAATTCTATAGAAACAGATTTCATTATTAAGTTTCTGTATAAATCACAGCTAAATATACAAAATATGCATCATTGCAAGTTGAATAAACTTAACAACATATATAGAAATGATATATATAAAATATGTAACAACTCATTTACTTTTCTGGTTGTACTCGATGGCATAGATGGGCGCCTCATTTGGATCATCATATTCCCTCATAGGCTGCCCGAACATATTCTCATCCTCCAGCCCGGCATTGAAACAGGCGATTCTGCAACAAAAAACATATGTCAGACCTTGACATTATATTGTGATGATATATTGATAGAAGGGCTCCTCATATACGCGTAGTTGAGTAATGGAACTTAGCAGCTTTTTGATACTGAAACACCTCTGTTTTTTGGGGTCTAATAAGTGAGATGGTGGCTTTTTGTCGAGGCCATGTAGGACTCAAAAGGGTAATTGCACGGTAAACAGTTTCCTAATATAGAAATGATCTTACTATCGGAGGCAAATGAAATTGTTATGTATCAAATTTTTTATTCGTAAGTAACATAAATGTATGACAATTCGCATAATCTTGGATTAATTTAAGTATGATAAGTGGTGCCAATAACAATATTAAAGCTCTCCAAACCAATGTTGGAAAAATGATTAAAAAATCATGTATGAATAATTGAAAAGGGATGTTTGGGTTCAATTGCACTTCATCGCATAAATAATCAAACGATCATTTCATCATATAGTTAATCGTCATCTACATGTATATCAAGGAAATCATTCAGTGCATTCATCTTGCTTAACTTATAAAATCAAATATTGGGACTTTCCCATACATATATTTTGTTCTTTAAATGTATTTTAAAGCTTGGGGCATTTCTTGGTTTCCATTAGGAATTTTCCGAAAAAAATACATGTTAACAGTGAGACGTTCGAAAAGGTTCCCAAATGGCCATGCCTTTATTCTTTGCATAAAGTAAGGACTATGTGCGAATTAAATAAGAAACCGGCCCCGGTGGGCTTGGCTCGGGGAGTCATAATATGAATATGCGTAAGTACAAATAATAATTACATATTTTGAATCTATATTGTTTCAACTTATTCTTGATGAACTTAAAACATTTAAAAGTCTTAGTAGGATAGCCTTACTCATGCATGTTTATACTCCACCCTATTTTGTCTCAAAATAACTCCATCGGAGAGAAAACTGTTTTTTTTTTCAAAGAAATCAAATTTAATTGCTTTTTTGTTTTCAACATAGTAAACATATATCATGTATGGATCAGGTCATTTAAAAATTTGGAACATTAATTTGATTTTTGTCTACGTAATGATATTTTGAAATATGCCACTGACATTTTTCAATGGTCATTTAGGCACACCTCTGGGTACACTTTTTCCCAAAATTGGTCAA
>LQRL01151349.1:22667-36294 GCA_001703475.1 Hydroides elegans
CGAATTTCACATATTTGTATGTTCAAATACAAATAAACAATATATGTGAAAATCAGCTTGGGGGTCGAATGCGCCCTTGACCAAAACTTACTTTGAAGCAAAATTTACAACTTGATTAAGTGTTTCATGTTACAGGCTTTTGCATGATAATTTATGAAATTCTTTGTTTAATCGAACAAACTTGAAACATGTAAATGAAACATTTTAGAATATTCTAAATTAAAACCAAACGATAAATTAAAACAAATAAATAAAGGCCAAAATAGATAAAATATGATTACAGTTAAATCATAAAGAGACGCACAATGAATCCTTGGCTTAGGCACCTTATGCACTTCTTGTCAGTTGCCATGGTAGTTGTAAGAATCATATAAACCTGACTTTGTAATTATCTATCTAAAGTGTAATTCCACAGACATATCATGGTATGAAAGAATATATATTATGTGATATTAAACTTTGAATAGATGCATAACACATTGATATGTTACTTTACAAATACATTTGTATTTGTAAAATCAGTGAGTCAAGAACTATTCAAATATAAACTTGTCGTGAAATAGTAACAAGGATGTACCTTAACCCACAATTGCGCGACCGTCATCTTAAACGACAATCGCGCAGGTAAAATGATATTCGCGCGTGATGTTTAATTTGAAACTAGCATCTTAAATGCGAGTGCCGAATGCGCGAGCGCAATTTTATAGATACTTAAAAATATAGATGATTTTCGCACCAAGTGGCTTTCCAAACATCGACATTCGCAATAGCGCGAGTGTCGTCTCAAAAGAGACTTGCGCGGATGAAACGGTGATCGCGTATGCGACCGTGCGACCGCTAATGTGCACCCCTGTTAGTCCGATCGCACGTGCGACCGCTAATGTGCACCCCTGTTAGTCCGATCGTACGTGCGACCGCTAATGTGCACCCCTGTTAGTCCGATCGTACTTTTATCGAAGCAATTGATTAAGATGTTCCAAAGCTGCTGTCATCAAAAGTAATAATTGTTGTAATAAATTGCGTCATCAAACGTAATAATTCTATAATATTGTAAAATCTCTTAGGCAGATGTTTCCTTTAACGCCAAATTTTGACGAAGTGAAATTTTACATTTGCTCTGAACAAGATGTTAAGTTGTTTAATGAAAGGACGAAAAAAGGATGATAAATTTTTATAATGATATATTTTGTTATTGATAATTATTAAATCTAATATAAAAACGCTATTAGCGATAATTACTCATAAAGAAAACAGCTAATTTAAAGCGTGACTGACGATTTTGTGTTGCACCACACCCTCTTATAAAGGCATTTTTCACAAAGAAATATGCGTTTGGTTGCAATAATATTTTCCCATATGATTCTATTGATGTCAAATTATATCCTGATAAAATTTCATTCGAATTGAGAGGGGGCCGATTAACCCCCAATTCGCACATAGTCCAAATTAATTCATGCGTCCTTTGGTTTGTATACTAAAACTCTTACCGTCTGTTTTCGCGATCAGCCACGCAAATGAGATCGAGGTCCTCAGCCAAAGCGAGGCTGTGAGGCACGTCGAATTGACCTTCACCGAATTGCCGTTCGAACTTGCCATCGGCACTGAAGCGCATGACGCGACTGTTGCAATATCTGGAAGCCATACCATATAAAGAAATGATTTGGTTATATCAATCTGCACTTCTGCAAGACACATATATATTATTAAACTTCGCAAAACCACTCGAACCTGGAATCCAAATTAATAAAGGCCGTGAACAAAAATGTATATGATCTAGTCGACGTTGCAATAATGTTGGTACGAAACAATAAATATTTGATTATAAAGTATTCGTTTTTAATGATATGGTCTTTTCTATGGTGCACCGCCTCTTGCATGGATTGGATAAATACGAATGATGATATAAGATTTACCCATCAGACACGAATATGGTGCCATCCCTGCTCACAGCGACATCTGTCGGTTTACAAAACCGCTCTGTGTCACTTCCATCGACCGCGGGCTCGAAGGCCTTGCCCAGGACTAGGGCTGCATCGTCACTGCCCGGGGTGAATTTGTAGACCTGGGAGGAAAAATGATGTCGTTTAGGCTTATATTATTATGAATTCAGATATTCTCGTTTTTTTTTATTGAAATTGTGTATTCAAATATTCTTGAATAACCTGATCGAATATAGATAAAGAAGTGCGAAATAAAACAAAAATGCGAAGAACACACAATAAGGACATTCCATGACGTTTTTATTTACGCATCAAAATTAAAAAGATATACTTAACAATAGTGAATTTTGTTGGTTAAGATAGCTCATCAATCATCTCAAATCTTTCTCACTATAAAAAAAAATGAGGATGTTATTTCACTCGCACTCACCTGATGAGCAGCAACATCTATGAGCCACAGATTGTTTTCACTGTCAATGGTGATACCGTGCGGCATATAGAATCTGGAATGACACAATTAGATGACGGCTAAATCTAATCACTATTTAATGTAAATGCCATATTGATTAAAATGCAATTTATATTTTGGTATAGATGTATATGAAATGTGGTTTTATCTTATTCTAAAATAAACATTCTAATTAAATACATTGAATCAAGTTTTGAGCAGTTTTATCGAAATTCGAGGGTGGAACAATACATACATTGGCATATATCTATAGGATAAGATGGGTTTCATAATTCTAACTTAATCCTCTAAAACTGAAAGAAAATGTGTATTCATTTGAATAGAATATACCCAGGTCTAAGCTTTTCTAAAACAAAAACAAAATTTCTTACTTGTTCTGTCCCCAGACGTGCAACAATGACCCATCCCCACTATCTAGTGTCAGAACTGTAGGGTCAGCTATGGGTCCTGCTTCTTTGGCAAGGAAATTATTCTTCTCATCGAATAATCTGCAAATGGTGGAACAGGATTCATAGCATTGAATATATAGACTTAATTAATTACCCACATGATCATGATCGTAATTAAATGTTATCCACGATATAACATGACCCTGGTGAAAAATTTGTGTTGACATGAATTATTAAATCAAAGTAAATGTATGTATACACCGTAGATGAATTTGTCTTAAATGATATACACTATTATATATATAACAGATATAGTAAATAAAATAATTTTAAATAATACAATTAACATTACACATACTGGTACTGTGGGTCCCACGTATGGTCGGCCCGGTGAAATAGAACTAGGTTGTCATCTGAGTTGACGGCCACACCGGCCACCTGGCCGATCCGTAACTCAGCCGAAGGCCAATCTGGAACCACTTCCATATCTGCAAAATATCAAGTTTGGTTGTTAATGAAAAAAGGTTAGGACCTGGGCACATGGGAGCTATTCCCCAAACTGTGTTTTATTTGGGGGAAAATCAAAAAGGCTCGATGCGATTTCAAAAGCTAGAAGCGTTTTTGAGTTTTCCGCAAAAGATATATTGAACAACACGGTTTGTTATGGATAAAAGTTAGTACATCCATGGTGTATACGGTCACAGGCAAAGCATGTTAAGGTTGCATTGTTTTGGAACCGCCCATGTGCGTATACGGGCCAGAAACCAGTCGATCTCAATTTTACGCAATTTACAGCAATGTACAGCAAAACATTTAAGAAATACTTAAATTGGACAACTGGATGTCAATTTATGCTTATTTAGAATATCATTTGTACGACGACTGTTAAAAACTCTCTTATCAAATAGACTCGGAATTCCCCTATTGATATTACCTATCCACGAGTAAGGTTTGCCCTGCTCTTGCATGTACTCGTCGTCTGGCTGTTGATAGTTGTCATATAACTGGTACCTGTAGTCGGAGCTAGCGTATGGGTTGTTGTACCATTGCGGTGGATATGCAGATTCCTAAAATAAGATTATATATACCATTTTCTTTACATATATTTAATTACATACTAAAACTTTACAGCAGTGATTTATCATCTAAAAATGTATTTCTTAAATCAAATGCAACATTAAATAGTTGAATATCGATGCGATCATTTTAGGACGCAGTATTCCGATATTACATCCTCTTTCGGTACATAACTTCGTTAAACCTCAAGGAGAAAACTGATAAAGCTAGCTGTTCCTTCAATAATATCGAATTGCTTGGAATAAGAGTAATGGACAGAGACACATGGTGTAATAATATATATACTGCACGCCTACGCCATATTCTATATTCGTATCTAAACGGTTAATATATGTTTTGTTAAAAAATAAATTGATATATTACCTTGGCTCGCTCTAGGGCCATTTGCAGATAGACATCATTCGAGTATGGAGGAAAGGAAGATACCAATCCTCCATAAAATGCACAAACAACAAAAGGTAGGATTCCCTTCATTTTTATCACAGATCTTTAAACATATGTTATCCTGAAAAACGGTGGCTAATCCAACAAGCGTCGGATCTACTTCAGCAAATGCATTGATATTCCAATAAATATTACCACTTTTGGTATGAGAGTTTGTATATCACTTGGTATAAACCTGTTAAACTTATTACTTTGTTTCCATTTAAGGCTTTTTATGACGTTGTTATTGCCAGAGTAGATATTCATGGAATATCAGGAAACTATGGGGTGCTGCAAATCATTGCTCATTGATAAAATGGTGCTCACCCTCTTTTTACCCATGATGCACTGTTGATCAATAAACGCGTGGGGGTGGACTGAACAGTCCGGGTAAGCCACATATAGCGTAAGTTTTATGTCAAAGTGAACCATATGGTGGATGAACATCAAGCACTATATGAAATATTGTAATATTATTTTACAATTATATATGTTTTAGTCAATACATCACAATATAACTGGCTGTACTAATATAAGCAGCTAACCAAATGCTACAGCCAATTACAACGCGCAATAAATGAAACAGGAATCAAATAATCAAATAACATCGGTAGAATATCAAGTTTTTGTGTCACAGAAACAGTTAAATGATATATGAAGTATATAAAGATATGCGGTTTTATTTAAATACCCCACATAAACCTTATTTCGCGTCCATTCCACACATTTTGCAACACACCCTAGCTGAATATCGTCATCAATGGCATTGAGTATGTTTAGCAGGTTGGAGTGAGGGTGCTGCAACTATTCCATCTAAAGGGGCAACAACGTATTGATCCCTCAACCCCCTTGCTTGATGACGCAAATGCCAGAGAGCTAGAGACAGGAGTACCCAGTGATTTGATCTAAGGAATATAAACTTTGCCAATACAAATCTTCCTTTTTGGCATTTTCGACAGAACAGAACAAATATGAAAAATTTCCGTATTAATTAATTACAAAAAAATATGTCCGAGAATAGATTTGTTGCTCGAAATAATCTATGTTTTGAACGAATTAGGCTTCAAACAAGCAATATAATAATTTTGGGGAGCTTTTAAGGGGAATGAAACATTGCTGAGTATATATTTGTGCTGGCAACGTTTTGCTTGCAACGATTTTAGGGCTAATCTTGCTAGCAAACAAAGTATAAAGTTATGAGCTTATGTAATAATTCGTCATCACTTTAAGCTGCAAATAAATTCCTTTGATAACAAAATGGCAATATTATACCATCGTTCGTAGGGTACTCCTGTTGTTAGGGGTTGTTCGCACCGGAGAAAGAGAGGTAACCAAGCACTTCAAGAGAAGGACCATGTCCTGTAGCAGGCTATTGTTATTTATGGCGATGGGTTCATAAAAGCGGATGGAAATATAGTGTTAATTAGGGTGTTATGAACAGAGGTTTCGTTTCGTTTGTATATGAATTAATATGGACCTACACTCATTCCGGGAATTGTAATTGTTTGTTGAAACGAATACGGTCCATTGTTTTCAATACATTTCAATTTAACGTAATCTCTTCTATATAGATCGGGACAGTACTTGAATAAATATTTGCATATCTAAATATGGAGCTCCGTAGAAACTTTAATAGAACAATAAAATAATAATGTCTAGAGCAATTTATAAATAATCTTGGCAATAGTTCAACTAAAATCAATTTCATATGGGTTATCTAAAAAACTCTAAAATGTTTTGACATTTCGAGACATTGGTATAGCATGTTACATTTCCATGTTTCAAGCTGTTTGTAGCTGTAATCCACATTTCATTAAAAAAATCTCTATGTACTGCGAATAATTTGATGGTTAGAAAAAAATCCTGAATTTAAATAAATGAAAAAAAAATAAAAGAATGTTCTCGCGTCCCTGATTGAATGACATCGTATGTAACCTTAGCACTCAAAGAAAATAGCTCAATTGAAATGTTGGAACTCACGTTTCCAATGAAATGTTATCCATACATTTCTTTTAATGAAAAGTGGTGTGAGAAGACCTTGGTACATGGTACAATGATATCATACAATGATGAGTATACATCCATATGAGGTAAAGAAAGTTGATTTGAGTGCGAAGTGAGAATTCACGCTTGACCTCGATGATGGCAAGTAATGATGAGAAAAATAAGCGGATGTTTAATCATTTCTATTTTGCTCAATATTTTCAAGGAAAAATCTTGTCAATTGGCATCAATTCATCATCAAACATCATTATTTAAATAGTATACATTTATATTTATTTTGTAGCGGCAAACAGTTAAATTGCCATATTATATTCAATTTTATCCCTATGCGTTATCCCTACGTGTTGTAAGTCAAACTCACACTACATATATACCAAAGGTTTATTTAACAGAATTTGTCTATCCATATTATCCTTCAATGTAACCGAAACATGACCGCTACCTTATTTTTAAAAAAGCTATAATGGAGCAAAACAAAGCAAAGGAGCCTCTATGGTGACTGTATTTGACTCATTCAAATTTTTTTTACTGAAGAATGGTCCTTTTAAGCTCGTACTACCGGTGCCCTGGTTAGGTCATTTGCGAAATACCCTTATGGCTCTAGCGACCGCTACAACAAGCATGAATATATTAAATGACTACAGAGCAACCGGAAGTTGTTTTGGTTTTCAAGTATATATTTACTATGAAAAATATTCGCTATGAATTATATTTTACTATGAAAAATATTCGCTATAAATTATTTAAAAAAAAAAACATAAAAAGTACACGTCATCACGAATGAC
The DNA here is from genome assembly GCA_001703475.1 of Hydroides elegans. Lineage (NCBI taxonomy): Eukaryota > Metazoa > Annelida > Polychaeta > Sabellida > Serpulidae > Hydroides > Hydroides elegans. The sequence continues at coordinate 29,755 of LQRL01151349.1, forward strand.
AACAAAAATAATAAAAACCACACATACATTGTATTCAAGCATAAAGATCACTAAAAACAATAACCTTAAGAAAATTAACAATTCAAGAAATATTCACGACAGATATATTCGCAACTCAAGTAGAGCCTATATAATTTACTCATTTTGAAATAACAACTGCATCATGTAGGATTCAGGTAGGACAATCTGTATTGAATTTAGTTGATGCAAACCACTGCTTAGATGTGGATTTTCTTTTATATTGTAAGTTTGATACGAGTGCGTTCTTTGACACGATAAATAAATTGCAATAATAATAACTTGAATAATTTTATAATCTCCTGCTCAAGTATGTTGTTGAAAATTATACATATTGATTGTTTTGGTTAGGAATTTTTTGGTAGTGTCTGGTAGTGCTTCTGATCTCTATTCAGAACGAAAATTAAGATACTCAGCAATATTGAGAAAACGTCTTATGGAACAGTTATGATATACAATAATAAATACCAACGATTTTTTTCTTTCAAAAAGTAGTACTTTGGTCATTTATCTTAACATACGAACAACAAAAAAAAAACCTATTTGGGCATAACCATTTTTTTGCAAGTCAACTGATAATAGAACTCCTAACCATTAAATGCACCACCCTAAAAACGCGACCAGTTTTTGAACCACTTTTTATTCTTCATAGAAATAGCACAACAAGTATATGTATTTACACCAAAACATAAATTATGGTCATGTTTTATCAAAAATGGCCATAATTTATATTTTTGTGTAAAAAAAAATATACGTGTTGTGCTATTTCTAGGAAGAATAAAAAGTGGTTCAAAAACTGGTCGCGTTTTTAGGGTGGTGCATTTAATGGTTAGGAGGTCTACATTTCTTTTTGTCTCGCCAGCTTGGAACAGAAAAGTTATATAATTTACCAAAATCGAATATGTTAAATACTATCAAAAAGCAATCGTATGAGTTATATCTGTTAACTATACCAGGGGCGCATAAATGGTCGAAATCAACGGTCGCCAGAATGACCATCCCACTTGGCAAGGGTCGTCATAAGTACGTCGCATTTGATCGTGACGTTGAGAGGACGACCTACTGTGGGCCCGTATGAAAGTTTTCCGGACGTCCTTTTACGTCCCGACGTCCACAGAACGTAATACTAACGTCTGATTCGGACGCGACGTCGATGCAACGTCTTTTCTACGTCCGCGACGAATAAGGACGTCCAGTAAACTTTCATGCGGGCCCAAAGTAGGGCGTCCGCTCAACGTCCGTGTGACGTCTTGCCGAGTGGGATGACACATCATATTTTTTTTAAAACGCGCAACTTTTACTAAGAATATTTAAGTAATTCGGTTATGCAGCATAAAATCCAATCATTTGATATTGATAACATTAACACCATTATACTATTTGCATAATACATTGATTTATCAAACACGTTCCAAATTTCGATTGAATTTGTATATTAAATTGCATGACAATTATGACGCATTTTTCATAACAAATACTAACGTCACTTTTGTGCATTGACCATTCAATATTGACACTATCGTATTTTTTCTTAGCTTTGCAAATTTTAAATAACATGTTAACACATTTACTTTTATTGCGACATTTTACTTTCACTCGTCGGGACATTTAGCATGGCGAGAAGAAGTTCTCTAAAGGGTCCATATAAATGTGTTTCGGATGTCCTTTTTCGTAAAAACGGAAGACTAACGTCATTGTAACGTGAATTCTAACGTCACGACGCAATGACGTAATGAAGTCAATCGTTCGATGTCGGGGCGTAAAAGAGTGCCCTTGAATTTCACATGTTCATGTTAAACTGTCATCATGCCCGAAAGCGGTATTGCCCACCCTTGCCGTGTGGGCTACACTAGGACAAAAAATGATTGAGAAACGCTTATCATCGAGCATGTATTTAATTAAGTTTGGTCAAATTCTTGATTGATTGGTGAGAGCAATATTACATCTGCTTCATGTTATCATGGATGCATGCGTTCCATTTAATTACCTAAGGACGGACACCATGCACGTTACGCAGGTTACGTATAGTGTATTTACAAATATACTTGTGAGTAAGCCCAGCTCTTCATCTTAATTCAAAGTCTTCGACGAATTCATCGATCTGGCATTCGACTTGCTCATTGTGCTCTGCTGTGGTGCTTGAGAGGTACATCATTAAAACTGTTCCGTGTTTTCTCATTAGAGAACCTTCTTTGCTTCCAATCACACTGATGGCACTCACTTTTATTTCTTTTGATTATGTTGTGATTGAATTAGCATCATTCATTTTATTTTTATTATGTTGTGTTTAAATTGGCATCATTTTTTACAATTATGAAACAACATATATAAATAGGACTATTGAGAATCAATTACCATTGAAAGAAAAGAATATGTCTTACCTTTGTTGGGTGAAGAATTGAGATTGAATAAGCAAATTATTTTTGCGCAAAGGTATCATATAAATACAAAACTAATATGTGAATGTTTCCAAAGGAACAATTACATAGGACAAAGTACAACATAAATCACAATTTTTCTTGTTGCCTAATTCATTCGAATTTGACTGACACAATATATAGGTTTCTATTATCATAATGTCAGCTGATATCTGGAAACTCATTCCATTACGTGAACATTGGTGCATGTAAACATATTCTGTGGATCCATGCAAAATTAGTTCTATTGAACTGGATGCTGAATGAATACTTGCCATACCAGATACTTTATCTTAAGATACTATTGAAAATATTTGTTTACATGTACATGAACTAATATGCCGGGCAATATTACCCGGCCAATATCACTTTTGATATTGCCTGGTGGTGACGCCCCGATATATTTTCTTGTTCCAAGCATAAATTTCAAATTATGAAAGGAATCCAATATTGATGATCCTTTCCAAAATGATTATTGACCCTCGGGATAGGGAGAAGTAATGTCCGCGCCCTTCGGGCTTGGGTTTTACTATTCCCTTCCCTCGGATCAAAAAACATTATGGTATGGACCCTTCGGACATTATTCATATTAAATTCAATAATATTTTAATGAACATTTATGCTTTAATTTAAGTATGCAATTTTGAACACGTACGGCATGAACATGATCCATTTCCAATACATATATTGTAACAACATCAATAATATCTAAAAAAAAATAACATGTTGCGATGATATAGCAACACGCAACAATATATGGTCTGGAACTTAATTTCTTAATTAAAAAACCCAAATTCGTATTTATTAATTTAGCCCATCTTTATACGGAAACCCTCAATTAGTAATAGATCGACTCCTCTTCAAGGTCATTAGCCATAGTATAGCATGTTGCAATGCAACACGCAACAACGTCAGTTTTCCGTTAGTGTCTGGATCTAAATCTCTTAATTGAAAACCAAATCAGTATTTATCAATTCAACCCATCTTTATACGGAAGCCCTCAATTCGTAATAGATCGACTCCGTTCAAAGGTCATTAGCCGCTCAGGGATAGCATGTTGCTATGCAACACGCAACAATGTCTGGTTTCTGTTGGTAATTGTATCCAAATATCTCAAATCATAAACCAAATCCGTATTTATCAATGCAACCCATCTTTATACTGAAGCCCTCAATTAGTAATAGATCGACTCCGCTCCAAGGTTATTAGCCGCAGGATAACATGTTGCAATGATATAGCAACACGCAACAATGTCTGCTTTCCGTTATTCAGGTGTGAACCCTATATTATCATGGTATATGGTACTTCATGGTAAAAGTCAATGATGCACAAAATAATCGGTCTTTTTCTGTCATAGATGAGTTGGAAGGATTTATAGCCCCTGACTTCTTAAGGGTATTGCCTATGTTTAGTGAGTTGAACTTCTATATCTTCATTTAGGACCACTAGCTTATTTTAGAATTACATGTAGTTACATTTTATTGATTTTATCTCCATTTATGCTGATGTATCCCTAAAACACTTTCATACTCATTTGGAGGTCCAATTTTGAACCTTGGCATAATAAAACGCGTTGTAAGAAAATTGTGGTATAAGCATGTAAATGTATCATAACAGCCGTTGATGTTTAAAACAATAGGAAAATAACATTTTATATTGATATTTTAAATTAAGAAGTATCACAAAGTGTATTTATGATGTTATATAAACTTAAATAAGGTATTAAGATATGTGCTTAATTTCTTTGTCGGAAATTTCATAAATATGCCATCTTAAAAGGGCTGACTTTATCTTACATAAAGGTTATACCTGGGAATTCATTAAATCCAAATTAGTTTATTTATGACAAATAGACATGCACATGCCTGCGATCTGGTTCTTTATTTTTTTCCTCGATAGGCACCTCATCTCATTACATTCCTTCCTGAAAACCGTATGTTGGTACAGCCTGTCATAGAGTGGTTTGTGCTGGATTGATCCGTTGTAAAACAAATGCTTAACATCGATAATGGTCGTAAGGATTAGCTTGATCAAAGACCAACAGAGTCCATAAAGGCAGACCATGACGCAAAAATAAGAAAGATTTTCTGGAGCTTCATCCTATATGATTAAAAAGTTGAGACATTCGAAACTCAGTATCAATGAAAACATGATTGTATTACGTGATATATGTGGAATGCAGCATAATAATTCAAAATCAAAGGGACACAGGTTTTAAACCGATGGTCCAAAATATCATATCCGAAACGATAGATGGCCTTTGTCTATTTGGCACGTCGATTTGAAACTTATTGACCACAGAAAATCAAGACGCTTTATGGCAGCAATCATGGCATTGATTGTATAAAAGCTAACGAAAAACTTCACACATCATCATTTTACAACTTGACAAATTGGCATAACTAACATTTCCGTAAACATCTTTCATTGGATGACCTTGAGATATATTGGTTATGCTGAACAATCTCGACCATTTGGATAAGCTGCTGCAGCACCAGCTGACTCTGAACACACCTATATAGACTCGATTGAGTTTGCTGTAAATGCATTGAAAATTAGGAACAAAGTACGTGGGATCTATCGTTTGTTTATGCATGCTTCCTCCCCACAAATTATACTCACTTAATAAATATTTGTTACCATAATTGTTTTGAATGCACCCTCCCCAACAATATACAGTAGACTCTCGTTAATCGGAACTCCTCGGGACCAAGCAAATTGGTTCCGATTAACCGTGGGTTCCGATTAACAGTATTTTCTATATTTCTTATCATATTTCAATAGAATGAGGGCCGATATCCCTATCTTTTTTGTAAAGATATATCTTGCTTAATCATCTTCGTTCAGAAGGGTCGTGAAGTCGTTAAGAAAAAAAATCATACATTTCTTTAATTTAAGAATGCCAGAAAATAATATTTTTGGTTCCATTTTTAAATGCAATTACAAATTACTTAGTTGCAAAAAGCAAATGTTTAGATTATGAATCAAATATCTCAAAAGACACACATTCAAGTGTGCCTTTACTCCGTATGTTTAATGGACGAAACCTTTAACCCCAACCCCTTTACAGTCAAGCGTACCTTTACTCCGGCGAAACCCTTAATTCCCATCTCTTTATGTTAATGGATCATGTATCTTTATGTATGCGTGCTTTGTGCTCAAAGGAAGGTAGCAAAGCGTCAACCCCGTCAGTTCATAGGATGAAACCCATTATAGATACCCCTCCCTTCTTGAATGCTTTGTTTACTGTAAACAAAAGGTGCGCCTCAAAGAAAAAGGGTTTGAATGGGCATTAAGGAGTTTATGTCTATATATTTGCAATAACAATATTGGCTAAATAGGTTGAAATGAACTCTTAAATGGACTATTTTACGCCTTTTGAGGCTCATTTTTGGGGTTCCGATTATCAGTGTATTCGTTAATCGGAACTTTTACATTGGTTTAAATGGTGGTATTTGGCGGGACCGACGGAATCGGTTCCGATTAACCGATAGTTCCGATTAACAGTGTTCCGATTAACGAGAGACTACTGTACTCACCTAACACAATATTTGTTTCATAATTGTTTTTACCCATATCGAAGAGGGTTAAAAGCGCACAGTGCAGCAAATCAATTAGTTTGTGTTTTGCATTTTGGTGTCGGATAAACATTTACCGTTGTGTATTGTCATTTGATGAGTAGTAGTAATGCGAACCGGTGTACCTATAGGGAAATCAATGAATTACAACTGCGCGGCCCTCCGCGCAATACAATTAAAACATTGGCCCCGTATACACTTGAAAGTGATTGAACATCCCAGCTACATAAAAGGTGTTGTGGACAGCTCGCCTTTCATCCTTTGGCGACCCGTAGCCTCCCTCAGAGCACTGTTAGAATATTAAGGTATGCGGAAGAACCAGCTCGTTAGTTTTATGTTGTTGTGCACACCACGTGGTTTAAAAACGGGACAGTTCCAGGAGAGAGAGTTCACTTGTAAAATTGGAAAAGGTATAAACACCCGTTTTATAGTGTAATTTGTTTTGAGATGGGCCCAAGGGTCGAGATGAGAGGCGAGTCTCATTTGCGAGAGTAGATGGATGGTGACTTTGACAAGTGCAATGGAGG